>JAMKCH010087396.1:0-20937 GCA_023653785.1 Ophioderma brevispina | reverse complement strand
TGTCACTTAGAGTTTAATGTCTGGGTATTTTAGTTTTAGTTCATCTTATTCATAAACATAGTATACAGTATATTTAAAATATTTTCTCCCAAAAGTATGAAATCTGTTGCATTAATGTCTCAAGTAAAAGGCAAAACACCCCCTCTAAAATGAAAACAATCAATATTTCGAGTACTCTTTCTAAACACCCCGTGTACATTCCCTACATTCCACCACTTGCATTGACAGAAATCAATAAAACGATTACACCAATCAGAGCCGTGTCTCATACTAAATTTTTATGATTACAATTAACGATGCAAAACAGCGGCTGATAACAAAAGCATATTGTCAACAAGGATTGAGTTTAACTAATAGTCGGTGGATTTATTTCTTGGACAGAATCGAACATATGCCAGCGTAAGGTGCATTAACTGGCAAGGATAACGCACATAGCAACGCGATGCATCCTGGGTCCAAGCTGGCGCCTACCCACTGCGTAGTTGACGGCGTGCACAGGGTGTGCGTGTGAACTGTCCGAGAAATAATCCACCAAATCTAGTGCAACTATATGTGCTTCTTTAAAGATTGGCTGTTTTGATATCATTCTCTGGCTTTGGGAGTGTTTGCAATAAATATTAATTATTATTAGCAGACACGGACAGGGACTATCCCCCACATGCCTGGCGGTCTAGGTGTAAAAGACTTACATAGGGGGGAGCTAAACCTGGCCAGGGAATAAGCCCCTTAATACCCGCAGTTACAGCGCGCGAACAAATGGCCTGAGTCTCGCGGGGCAACCATGTGAAGGATAATACATAATATACATCTGATACTTTATGTGAACAGCTTCGAATTCCACTCCTAGAACTCTCCGCTTTCCACTCCAGCAACTTCCGACTTCCGGTCTAAAGAAATATCCCAAACTGCACCAAACATCCATCATCCAAAACTCCGACGATCCGTAGTAAGGTAGATGGTTTATCAGATATTATATACATTGACAACTCGCCGATAAATCGCGATAAAGGGGAAAAAATTATGTTAAATTATCCATTGCAAAATTTTCACATGTTGCCCCAACTGAGACACAAAAAAGATCAAAGGATTTCAATGGATGCCAGTGACGTCATGGATGGGCGTACGATGCTAGCATGGGGACCCAAGCTACTAGGCATGGGCGCACCGAAATTTTTTAATGTGGGGCATGGGGTGTCTCAAGGCCTTTTTGAGCACAAAAAATGCACTAGTTGGGAATCATTTCGTAATGTATATAATGGATAAAATGAAATTAGTATTTTATAAATATGTACACATGTCTATATTTTTGACAAAGACCCCAGCAAAAGCAGTTCTCAGCTAAATTACTTGTTGGTAGATGCTTTTTCTCACTTTCTTGTAGAACCATTATAAACAAATGAGTTGGATGGAAAATAAATAATTTGGGTAAGACTCTGAATATTTAAAAAATTTAAGTATTTATTTTCTTTGTTTTACATTAGCTGTGGCCAGAATAAGGTTGCTATGCACACTTGCTTTCTCTGGACACACATTCAAGGTGTGGCATTTCCAATGATTCTAACCCCTTCGGTTTTGTTTGTAATGTTTCACTAGATATCCTTGCGAGAAAAGCTTATTCCCAAATTTCATTTGATCTGATCTTGCATTTGGTGTTATGAGAAAATGTTTGTATCTCAATCTCCCATAGACCATGTACATAATTTCTGTCCGTTTACAGACAAAAATACAAAAATGCGAATTTCTTGAAGAGACGATCGAATTTGCACGTCAGCTTGGGCACACCTACTTACTAACCGCGATGGTTGTCCTATGCTATAAAAATGTCAACTTTTCGAGTAAGTCGGGAGGACAGGCTGTGGATCACGAAATGCCCCTTTAAGAAGATTGGACTACTGGTATTCTCACCCTTCTCTTACGACATTTTAAAACTCACCACGGGGTCTGTTGGATGGTATATGTGAATAATCTCTTGCAAGCCGATTTCAGGCAAAATATGTGTTATTGAGCCATGCCCTGGGTAGGCGCACTCCTCGTTATAGCTAGCAAGACCGCTAGCGGTGAACCCACACAAAAAAGAGTACCACCTGAATGAGTAGGCATAAAGAAAACCAATGTTGATTGATAATTGTTATTTTGAGGAGTCGCTGACATATAGGGTGCACTGCAGCAGGGGGCAGCACCACAACCTTTTTGCTTAGGAGAAAAGTTATTACTGCAGGGTATAATTGGTGCAAAATTTTACAAATTATGGTTGCTGTTGGTTTCCTGGTGGGCAATGCTTGACCCTGGAGGCATTTTACCCCAAGCCCTCTCATGGTGCTGCAACTGCACTAAGAATAGACAGCACTATACAAAACAAATAGAATTTGTTGTTTGTCTATCCAATAGTCATACTGAATAGTCGTCCAAAATGTTAGGCGGATGCTGCACTACAAATCTGTATGATCGTATTCTTAGTTATTTTTTTATCATTTTAAATCCACTTTATACACATTTTCCCCTTTCAATTCTGAATGAAAGGACAAAATTAGATCAAACCCTTCATCGTGGCAATGATTGCAACGCTTTAAAAGCTTTCGTAATTGTGATCTAGCCCGTCTTATACCATGAACGCTTTACCTCACTGACACTCTAAGGCCCTCCATCCCACTATCCTTTTGTCTTCCCAAATTTACCTTCAGACCCTTAATAGCTTCTTCATTTCCAAACGTTCCTTCAGTCATTTGTTTTATTTTTTCACTCTTCAATTCCTTTAGAAATACATATTTGGCCTACTTGAAAGCATATCGGTGCAAACTGATTTCTCTCCTAACCTATCCCAGCCATACACTGCATATTCTGTATACATGCGCATGCTAACACTAGTGCCTTCATCTCACATTAGCATGCTGATAATCAAAAAGATATTACTTGTTTTGTAACACTAAACCCCACCCATTGAATAAGAATGCCAAGTTATTCCTGTTGATTCTTTGTGATACTTACCTGAAGTCCCAGACCTTAGGTGTATTAATTGCCACTGCACTTGGTTTTTTGCTAGTAACTTGTCTTCAAGATCCTCAACTCTTGGCGTCAAGAATTTTTTTTAAATTGTTAAACCTAAAAGAATGCCGTTTACTATTCAACAATAATTTATACCCGCTTAACCCTCACTTAACCCAACTAGCATTTATGTTACTGGCTTTTAACATCCACCCTCATTTATGAGATGTTGTAATCAAACATTTGGAATATGAAAAAATTCCTCAGTTATTCAAGATTGCCATATTAATCAAACTAATTGCTTCTAAATACTTCTCCACTGAGATTTATTGGCCATTTCTGTTCAAATTTATAAATTCAAAATTCCACAATGTACACTCAGCAAGTTGCATCCATTGATAATGATTGGCAGCCCATCTTGGCATGTGTAAAGTAGGTGTTAACTAGTGTCTAACCGATCACCATAATATCTGTTTATACGATTACAGATTTAAAATAGCAAAATCGGTTCATTCCGATCCAATTTTTTCTGTGTATTTTTTTTGCGTTATCATCGCCGTTTTCGACAGCCATAAGGTGGGGGGGTATAGGAAACAGGGAAGCAGGAAAGAGATTGAAGGGCGGGATGCGTGGAAAAGAATGAGGGTTAGAAAGGTGGAGAGAACGAAAAACATAGGATGGGAAGAGAGAGGAGTGGAGAGTAAGTGGGAAGAGGAAACGAGAAAGGGAGAATCTAAGGAAAACCAGAACGGAGATGCAAATGAGGTAGTGTAATGGAAATCAAGAAAAGCTGCCAGAAAGTAGCAGATCGATTTAAGTAAACCACTAAAACGGCGAAATAGTAAGTTAGGAACAACATACACACTCTTGTGTACATAAAATAATAAATATATTGTTTCAGTTTCGATTCATTTTCACCATTTGGCCATCAGTTTGGAACAATTTTAATTCAAGTTTGGACCTCTTTCATATTAATTTAATCGGCATAGAAAATCGGTAAAAAATGAGAATTTTGCCGATACCGATCAGATACCGATAAGGTCATAATCGGCCCAATTTCAAAAATACCGATCATATCGGTTATTCTCTAGTGTTAACAGTCGGATCAATAACTTGAACAATGTGACACACCATATAAAGCTCACCTTTTTCTGGCTGCATTGAGCTCGGATGCCAGTCCCTGCTGCTCGAGGCTCACTGTGTCTAAATCCGGGTGACTTCCGGTTTCATAAGACAAGTACTGGTCATAAAGATGTATTGGATTCCAGCAAGTAAGTATGTCATATACGATGACACAGCCTAGTGAGTGAGCAAAGATAGACACCCTGCCACCATTGGCTTCAAACCCAGGATTACGAGAACAAAAGAGATGGTACAGACGATTGATTTCAGTGTGGAGGGCTTTGACGATCTGTAGTGAAAAAGAAGAAACAAAATCACATTTTTGGCTTATTTGCTTCAGGTACAATGCAATACATTGGCAACAATTCAAAGTATGCAAAAAACATGGATTTAGAAAAAATAGGATACATTTTGCTCACTATGTCTATGTAATAGATGAATAGATACCTACAGTTAGATACAGCAAGATTATGTTAATCTCAATGTATGTTAAGCATCATTACAGTAGAAAATACATAAAATGTTTTACCTCTGATCTATGCAGTGGACTAGTGTAATACAAGACATCCATGCCAGTACTGTTGAGCACCCATCTCAGTCCTTTGAGTTTCTGTGGTGTAATTGTGTCTACAACACCGTTATCTAAGCGGAGTGAGGTTCTCCATTCCACTGGAAGAAACTCTGCCCGTTTTGTGGATGTGCGACTGATGAGGTCTGGAAAGTGCTTGCTTTTGACCTTATCAGCAGAGTTCCTTAAGCTGTAAATACAGATGTTAGACAACTGTTTATTAGTTATACAACATTTGATCAGCACAGAGTGACACAAGAGTGGAAATAAGAGAATAAAACAAAACCATGGGTCACTATGTGTTGTTTTTTAAATTACCTCACACTTGTCAGCCTGGCATTAGGGTGTAAACTGTGAGTCATAAGTGGCATAGAGTTCATGGGTCACTTGAGGTTATTGCCAGGCTGTCAGCATATACTGCTGTGATCTGCTCAGCAAATTCCTGCTGCTGATCAGTAAATTAGACGGAATGAGTTTACCTGGCTTCTAATTCCGGTATGCGTACCTACCTAAATTCTTGATAATATATAAGCTACTTAGGTTTGTTTCAAAACCCAACCCATGATCAATCAATAAGCAGTAGTGTGTATGAGCTTTATTCCATTTACTATTGATTTCTGTTGATCTAGACAGTCTCATTGGGTCGAGTTGCCTTTTCTATTTAGGTAGGTACGCATACCGGAATTAGAGGCCAGGTTGACCTCTTTTGCGCAATTAGCTGGTATAACTTTTGACTTCTCCCTGAGTCTTTTTACTAAGGAGTGCCACTATATACTGTGAGGTAACTAACAGGTGGTGGCAGCCAAGCCTCATTCATTATAGCAATTCACAAAAAATGTCAAAAGAAATTACAGCAATACGGAGTGCAACTGCAAACCCACAATGTGGGTTCTTTGATGTGGGTCGGTCATGGGTGTTCCCATGACCTACACACGACCTCGTCCTCGCTCGTTATTAATACAAAAAAATCAGAAATAACCCTTCCAGTGGAGTTGATTCTTCAACTCCAATGGTTTTGGAATAAGAAAATATTCCTTGACAACATATACAAAATTCAGAATTTTTTGTCAAGATTTTGCTTTTATGTGTTAAACTATACTCACCAGCATATTGTGAGATTATTCTATTTACATACATGTATACTTACGAATGATCCAACTAGTGCATTTTTTGTGTTAAAAAAGCCTCGAGACACCCCTAATGCCACATTAAAAATTTCGGTACGCCCATGCCTGGTAGCGGTCCCACGACGGCATCGGTACGCCCATCACTATCGCCACTGGCACCCACAATTCCTTGCTCATTTTTGTACCTTCCCCAAGGCTCCACTTGCAGGGAAGGGCCTGGATGAGGGTTCCTAGTTGGATCATTCGTAAGTATACATGTATGTAAATAGAATAATCTCACAATATGCTGGTGAGCATATTCTATTTCATACCTTATACACATGAAATGATCCAACTAATGCATGACTGCCACACTGGTCACTAGGTGGAGGAAGTGGAGCCGGTAGTCTCAGTTGCTGCAGGGCTTCTCGCCATTTGAAATTTTTATGGAAGCTGAAATAATTTTGCCCCAATGTACAATCATATACATATTCACATGATAGCATATATAATAATAGCACATCTGTATCAAAACACATACTGTCATAATAAACCGGCATTCCTCACCTTTATGAGCATAATGGTAATGATGCTTAGCATCCTTCCTCTTACTCTTGACTACTTGGTTGACAGGATGGTCTTGACCACGTTTTGATAACTTGAAAGGACGTCTTCATTAGAAACATTTTAGAACGTTGTTGGCGTCCTCCATCCTGCTGCTTCCATAGTTTCACTAAAGTTTACTCTTAAGTGAAAAGCCCGGAAGGCTGCCTGACTTCTAATTCATGAGCATGCGGGTTAAAAGGTGATGTTACTGACCAGTGACGAGGCTTTCACTTCAAAGTGTCAGAGATGAGGGAAGTGACCCAGCGTGTAAATTTTGTTTGTTGCAGGTTTGTGAGGTCTGTTGTAGAAAAAGGAGGTCAGAAAATGAAGAATCCAAGATTTTCGAAAGAAGGCAGAATGGAGTAATAAGTGTCTAAACGCTCTAACTGGGTACCATCGTAAATCTTAGGAAAACTCCTGTAACCCTTGAAGCTCTGGAAGAACTATAGGACGATATAAGTTAATGACTGTCATGTCTGTGTTTTGGCCATAAACAAGCTCTAGGAAGGGAAGCTTTATCCAACGGCTCAAGCGTTCATCAGCAACAAACAGAGAAAATGGAAGATCCCAAGATGGACTAAGTCTTCTTCCAGTGGGCCGTACATTCAACATTCCTTATTAAACAAGTGAAAAATGTATGTCTGGTTTATCTTGAGTCGTGGTAATGGCTGACAAGAGACCAGTAGACTAATAGTAGAGGGTAGAAGGTTGTGTTGAAATAAAGAAGTCGGGAAGTTAGCCACATCTCTACTACAGAAGCTGAAAATATAACAAAGGCTTTCTCGCACCAGGTGTAGGAACATTGAAGTCTACTACAGTATAATGGTGGACGATTTCTTCCTAGTTTTTGAGTTCCTGTTGCCATGGAGGCAGCTACTTCCGAAAAGCCCAAGCTAGTGTTTGAAGGTGAGCTTGAGAGAGGCCACACAGTCAAGTTTCTGTTTCTGTTCCAGTTGTTATACAGCATAACGCACTTTGGTGGAGCCAAACACGCAGGGTTGAAGTGCGCATGAATATAGAGTATGCTAATCTTGACGCATATGACTAAAGACAGCAGACTTGAAGTTGCAGGGATCTTGTACTTAAGAGTACTAAATCTTGAAGAGTCTGAGACACTCTTAGTCTTGACCGTCCAAAAGCAAGTTTTTTTGCTTACTGGAATCAAACTTGGATAAACTTCTGACATGCTGACCAACCTTAGAAGTCAAACCTGACGTGGTCAAACGGCCCTGAAACGGGGCTACAATTACAAGCAACATCTTGCATAACTTGATTGCTGCAACTTAGTCAGGACCTAAAATTAAGTTGCTGTATAAATACAAGCAATCATATTGTCCCATATAAAAGAGAAGCAGTCTCTCATGCACCCAGGCTTCAATGTCCACCAGCCACATAAGTTGGGACTTCAAGTTTGTCATGAAAATCGTAGAAATCATGTACTTGAAAAACTAGTTTTCAAATGACAAATTCGGCTGTCAAGATGCTACTCCACGGTTGATTCTGTTTAAACTATCACTTGGCTGAACTCTCTCTGGAGCGATTGTCCACAACAATCCTCGTAACTTGAACAAACACAATGTAATAATACTTTATGACACTGCAAAGTATCTCGGCAAAGTATTAAATATTAGGTTATCTCATGATCGTTCTAGTAAAGCCACATCTCAAAAATACCAAATATAGGTATTTGAACGTGTAAATTATTCAAAACTCGTCTTCCAAAAGCCAAAAACTAAATACAGCTCACGCCCACGCCATGCTACGCCAGAGGGCTGGCGACACGAAAATCATAATACATAATTCCTGCTAGGTTTTCTACAGATAAATAACGAGATGTGGCAGCAGGAAAAGATGCGGAAAGAAATATTACATATGAGGATACTCTAATACCTTATAGGTTATCAAATAGGCAACCACAATATCTAATCCTCTCGGATTTTCCCAGAATAGCTCTATAAGTAGAATTTCTACAAAAACCTTTGGCCACACTCCAAATTTGTGAGACATCATGCATGCTTTCTAGTCTAACTTAAAGCGTCAGACAATATTAGCACTTAACGTGTGATTTCGTAAAATGTTGGCCGTTTGCCGAACCAACTGAGATTCTTTACTATTTTCTGGCTCAAAGGTACTGACGGAGGATGTCGTGACGGCTGGATTCTTTAAGTTTAACATGAAACTCATATCCTTACTGTCTTCATACAAAGGCTGAATGTCTTTAAAGACCTGACCTGTCTGGAGCAACTATCAACCAACTAAAGAAGTAGACGAAGAAACTGAATTTCCTTCCTTCTTAGATATTTAGTATCTATTTTAGCGATCTTGTAATCGTACGTAGAATAGTGTAGAAATTCCAGGATATAGGACAGAACTATAAGGACCGATTGTCAAACCGAAAGTGAAGCCATAATTGAAGTTGAAAAACTGCAACATGGAGATAGACTTTTCAAAGTCCAGTGTTACGCCGAACCAGCCCTTCTTCAACTCTTAGATGATGGCAGAGAGGGTTTCCAACCCGAAGTTTCTCGGACGAATAAACCTGCTGAGAAGACGTAAGATAATAATTGGTCTGAGATCTGATTTCTTTGGAGCCAGGAAGAAGATTGATTAAAAACCTTCCATTGCCCTGTTATCGGAAACATGGCAGTTTCCCTTAACAACACCTTCACTTCGTCCTTAGAATCATAGCCTTTGATGTACGTCTCTTTCGGCATAGGCGTAGTACAAAAAAACTGACTTTCATCGGCGGACGTACGGACGGACGGTAAACTCCAGATGATAACCTTCTGAAAAAGTCTGTAGTACCCATGGATCCGAAGTTATCAACCGCCACGCCGGAAGGAAGAACTTTAGACGCCCTGCCACTGGTGTCATAGGTATATAAGACTCAATAGTAGTTTCCTTCCCTATTCGCGCCACGTCTGGCGCCTCTTTGCTGTAGTAGGAGAAATAACTCCGATACTGTCTGGAGCCTCTATAGTTGGATATTCCGTCTTTAAAGTCGTAACTCGACTTCCGAAATGAACCTCTATTTCCTCTGATGGTAGAGTGTAGTTAGAGGCAGAAGCCCTTCTAAGATCTGTATCTAAGCGGCCTATATTTGGAGTAACCTTTAGACTGATTACTGGTAGATTACTAGGCAGCTTGATCAGCAGCTTTAGCACGTTCTTCCTCCTGAGAGGCTAAGCTAGGCCACTGTCCTCCAAAGAGATCCTTTCCTCTTGGAGCATTCGAGAGAACCTCTTTGGCCATGAAATTCAAGGCATCAACAGCATTCTGTCTCCTGAGAGCCACTAGTTGATAAGCAATCTTAGTAAAAAGCTCCGCAGTAATGTGATGAAGATCTCTCATAGTAAAAAGACATCTCTCAATAGCTTTGTGAGACAGCTCCACATTAGGCTCCAACAATCCATTCATAAGATGACGTAGAGACAATAAGGCTACATTCTATGTTCTCACACCATCACGGGCAATTTGTTCCAAATGGCGGAGATGAGCATCCTTGCCCTCATTCCAAGAATCTACACTATGAACGGGTTCCTTATGTTTCTTAGTAGAGCCGCCCTCAACACCGGCGGGTGGACATGGTCTGGGCTTACATAATGTCTTCTCATCAGACTTCATCTTAACCCAGCATGGTCTGGGAACCAAAGGAACTGAAAAGAACTCTTTATCCTCCTCACATGAAGGGAAAGACTCAGGAATCCATCTGAGAAGGCCGGGGAGTCTTCTTCTGATAATTGGTCCATATAGACTTCTGAAATTTATCAATAGTCTGTCTTAAATCGGCAGTAACAGGAATGAGAGGTTTCACTACTTGTTTCTTGTGATGCTTAGCAACTAGTCCAAGGTCCGAAGACTTTGTATCTTGAGGTAGAATAGAATCACATTTCAAACCTCTATGTACCAAAACAGCCGCCAAGAAAGGCGCAGCAACATTGGGAGATAGGTACTGTAGATCTTCAAAATCCTCCGTCAAGAAAGAGTCAACATCAGAGTAAGGAGCTCCAAAAATCTGGGAAATCTCTCTCAGTTTTGTATCCTCAATCAAATCAGAATCTTTACCCAAACTTTCACCAGTGTGCTCTAGACTGGAAGTGCCTTGACTAGAATGTGCAATGAGTGGAGAAGCATCAGCCAAGATTGGTTGAGTAGTCTCAGCAGTCTCAAACATATCAGATCTATCAACTTGAACTGTATTACGAGAAGGAGCTGGCACCCTGGTAGGCTCATTGTTCTGGTGAATCATATTTAAAGAAACATAAGAAGTATGAACCACTTCCGAATACTCATTAGTAGGTGGTTCCTAATCCTTAACGTCAATCACTACACCTTTTATGTTTCGACTCATAACGCTGGGAAGCAGACATTTCCTTATCACAAACAACTGATTTCTAACTCTAGTCTTAGAGTAATCAACATCATCTTAACGTCTTGATTTAAAATAACCTCTATCGTCATCCAACTTAGATCTCTTGCCAGAAGAATCACTATACGAGGCAACGTTACCGTTGTGGGAAGAACACCTCCGTCTAAGTTCAGAGCGTTGAGGAGAAGTTACTGCCTCCTTATCATCATAACCAGATCTAGATCTTTTGGACTTATAAGATAAGTCATCACTATGTCCTGATCCTGAAATATCTTTCCGATCATAGTACTTGGACGTGAAGAACTATCCGAAGGAGAGCCTCTAGATCTTTAACAATCATGACTAGGAGAATCCTGACGTCTTCTCTTGCTACTTGAGTGAGACTTTTTTTAGGCGGAGAGGAGAAAGTATTCTTATCCTTATAGAGCTATCTCTGTCCGTAGAATGTCGACTACGATGACTGGAATATCTTGCCGATGAAGACTTCTTACGATCAACAGAAACTAAATCCACACTCTTTTCCCTTGATCGTCGTCTGTGGTGACTATCACTGGAAGTCTTACGCACTGGACTGCGACCTCTAGAAGACGAGCGGCGACTAGAAGATACAGCACACGGGACCTTATATCCTTTCTGGTACTAGAAGAGTGTACGGGAGAAGAAAAAAACTCTTTCTGGAAGCACGACGATGGCTGGACGCTTGACTTGTCCGGTAGGTAGACAGTGTAAGAACGCCTGAAGTAGGACGGCGACGGTCCGACGGTAGATTTATTTATTTATTTTATTTATTTATTTAAACATTTGGCTAAAAATACATCAAGAAATATATATACAAATAAAAGCAGATGAAGAACATAAAAATAAAGGTGGCACAGAAGGCTAGCCTGGTGAAGTCAGAAGCAACAAGTCGCTGTCACCAGAGGGGTGTGACTCCACCAAACCCACTGAGCCACACAAATACCAACACATTACATGTATATATTGCACACTAAAGGTATTTCACACTCTGGCCCCTTCCAGTCTGGTATACCCACAAACACACACGCACACACACACACACATGCACGCACACACACACGCACGCACACACACACACACACACATGCTCATACTCACAGACTAGGAAGTGGGCCACTGAGGGGGAAGCAAGAAACTTGTAAATGAAAGGGTGCTTCCATAAGGTGACACCCCCTCCGACACACTTCCCCGACACCCCACGAATTCGGGAACCTTAACGGAACAAACCACATAAACCGTGTGGTTTATTCCGCTAAGGTCCGTCAAGGCTTCCGAACCAACGGAAGAACAGCTGAAGAGCCGACGGAAGAACAGCTGAAGTATTGACATCCGAAGAATCATGGTGATCGACGGCCCGACGAGCGACTAGACGGACGGACGGCCGGACTGGAAACAACTGTACTCTTGGAAAGTGGTAGAGTAAGAATTTTCCCCTCTTCATTATACACCTCCGCTTCAACAACTCTAACTTTCTTAGGAGCCGTGGAGGAGAAGCTCTGACCCTCGTTGAAAGAATATCTAACTCCACTATCACCATACAAAGTCTCATCTTCGTCTATAGCTATCTCATGACCCGTCGGAATATTAACGGCAACATCGGCGGCCCCTGCAACAACGGACTGAGTCTTATCCACGGGACGGGAAGCACGGCCGTCATAAGGTTATATCTTGGGAATGAAATGGATTTGAGGGCTCAAATTTCAGGACAACAATGAGAAAAATACGGCCTTTCATCTGATATCAAAATCGATACTACTTCCGGGTAAATCAGGGGGGTCCCAAACATGATCGGAACACGCACCTTTAATACCCGCAGTACGAGCAACGCGAAAACGGCCTGAGGCTCAAGGGGCAACCATGTGAAGGGATAATACATAATATATATATGATACTTATGTCAACAGCAACAGAATTCCAATCTTGAAAAATCTTCACAAACAGCATCGGCGCAGCATCCTCCGAATCTCCGATGATCAGTAGTTATCATAAACGTAAACCAGATGCAATATATATATATATATATATATATATGTCCCCAATAAATCGGCGATAATGGGGAAAAATTATGTATAAAATGTCCCGTAAAAAATTCAACATGGCGCCCCCGAACTGAGACACAAAAAAGAGCAAGGAATTGTGGGTGCCAGTGGCGATAGTGATGGGCGTACCGATGCTGTTATGGGACCACTACCAGGCATGGGCGTACCGAAATTTTTAATGTGGCATTAGGGGTGTCTTGAGGCTTTTTTGAACACAAAAAATGCACTAGTTGGATCATTTCGTAATGTATATAAGGTATGAAATAGAACAATGGCAACGTCTGAAATTGGGATTTCTTGGCCGCCCTCCCCTGGTAACCAAGTGAAATAAATTGTGTGCTGCTATATGGACCACTTCAGTAAGTTACTATGTTTAGCCTGTTAGGGAAGTTACAACAGATTTGATGGGCTGATGGTCTGAGAACAAATGTGATTTTAGGAATTTTCACTTATGAATTCATATTTCATTGCAATCTTGATCAATGTTTTCCTAAAACTGGCCAAAATACCCTTTTCCTATGTGTCTCATGGATACATCACTGGAATAGTTGACCGACACATTTGGGATTTCATTGTACCAACCAATCATAACTGTGCATATACACTACACAAAATAAGATATTTGTTTACATAGCTATGTACATGTATAAATTGTACATACAGAAGTAGATTATAAAACATCAATAACCTCTGCGTATTTACTGAACATTAAATCTGATTGGAATGCACTAATATACAGGTTATGAATACTTGATAAGACACCAAGGTAACATATCTGTATTGGTATTTTTTCAGAATTTCAATACCTACCCTTTACAACATTTGATGATACTCTTCTTGTCCATAACCTGACCCACTCCATGCACCACAAAGATTAGATCTGATATAGGAGGTGGCTTATCCTCTAAAAAGGCTTCTTGTGGGTAGCCTCGAATCAAACGATAGCCACTGGCTGAAGCTGGGAGATGAATAAAATAGAAATGCTGACAAAATGAATTCAAATGATTAGATACGATGTTGTAAAAAACATGCATGCGCTAGCTAGATTTGGGACAGTCACGGATTAAAGGTCAAACTTCATTTAGCTAACCTCAGCTTTCCCACACCCTACAAAACCACACAGCACCCAGACCAGAAAAAAGTCCTGTGTGATGCAATTGATCAGCGAGTGAACAGGCATTTGTGCACAGAATCACTGGCCGGGCCAGCAACACTTCAGTGGCCTGCCATCCTTGGCAATAGGGAAGGCACCTGACAGTTTCCCTGTGCTGATCCACATACCATTCTCTTGCTTCTGCTCCTTTATTTGTGACATAGGACAAAATTGGAAGGGCATTCGAGCTTGGTCCAAAAATGAATGCCAGTGTGTTGTATTAAAGGAAATATTATGTCATGATTCTGAATATTTGGAAAATTTGGTATGGATGGAAAGCTTAAGTAACGTAGATTACATATAAATCAAAATAAGTTGAAAATTGTCCACATTTGTTGAGTATTTTGCCCTTTTAATTTCCCGCCCAATAGCTTACTCGAAAAAGATTCCGACAAATCCACATCGCAGGCAAATGGTGACGTCAAATTGATGACCATCCATAATTTACGTCGTTGTGACCATCATATCGCAGTGTTGCCACTTCAATAATAATTAAACACAACGAAATGAAACAAAATATGTCATTCTGTAACTTTTTTTCTAATTTTATTATTACTTTCATTAATCCATCAATATTACAGTGTCAGCAATAACAATTCGAGTCAACACAATGTTTTGGTCATCACTTTGACGTCACGAGTTGGGCGCTTTTGATCAATGAAGCCGTGGCGAAAAATCCGCCCGTTTTCTTCGTATGTCAAAAAAGCAAAAATTAAAATGCCTCTATTTTGTTAATTTTACATCAAATTGTATTATTTTTTCGGGAATTCGTGATGTATGTACATATATTTTATGAATGTAAGTCAAACTGAGCTTGAAAAAATCTTGACATATTTCCTTAAAAGTATTACTGCCACATTTCATATGGAACAACACCCTCATTTGTCCTGATGTTGAGATTTTGGTACTGTTAGATTTGTTTACAAGAACTAAATACCCTCAATGTGGTATATTTGTATATGATCTACATGTCTTGAAATTGTTAAGATTAAAATCCAAAATTGAGGTTTTCTTTGAAAATATACAAATACTGGTATATTATTCTCTTCTACCTATAGAGTGTAACACACTTGATGGGTATACATTGTCTTTCCCATCATGTCAGACGGTGGAGGCAACCCCATTCAACAGCACAAAATAGCCAAATCAGTATAGCTATACTGAGTACAAAACTGCATCCTTCTTGTTTACCTCCCAGGTTTACCTTTTTGTGGTGAATGATTGATGCAGCACAAAAACAGTGCCACAGATTTTAGTGATTTGACATGCCAATGAACCAGACCTGTGCTTTTTTGAAAAACAACATCACACTTCTCTATTTGTTTGATGTACTTGTAAAATTTTCTTCATACAAAATTACAAAATATTCTTGCAATGGGGGTTAATTAGAATGAAAAAGTATTGCTTTATAACAACTACATATTTAGAATTATCAAGATTTTGTGGTTGCGTGCATGTGATATAAACCAATGGCCAGCAACAATGCCAAGTGGGAAAATTACCCTGAGTTGAACCTTTCCTCTAATAACCCAGGAAAACCAAACAAATAAAATTGCAAAATGTGCACTAATTTCAGGGTTTTCCACTCAAAAATTAATTTTTCCCCACAAATTCCCCTGCTGTTGCGACTGCAAATGGTGACATGTAAGATTAGGACTTCCTGGCTGGCCCCACCTGCAGGACATTCTCCTCAAACAGAGTATACAAAATACTACAGGGTGTCTCAGAAAGAATTACACCCGAACTATTGGCGATCATAACTTCAAAGGAGTATCCATTTGATAAATTCAAAAAGAATCTAAACCACAATTATTAATTTTTCAAATTTTAATGTAAACAGCAATCGATTCGGTTCAGTAGTTGTGAAGAAATAAGCGATTATTAACACGTGTCAATGGACACTTCTTCCAAGTTTTGCAAAAAAAAGTGTTCAGGACAGAACAGGCGAGAAATAATTCAAGCTCCTTCATTTTCTTTTTATTTTATTATCTTTATAAAACAAAAATGAAGACAATAAATTACGAGAACGCTTTGGAAATTGAATTTTAAAATAATATTGCACATACATTTACAAAAAGAAAACTTCTTTCTTTCTTCCATCCTAACAATGAACAATGAAGAAAGAAAGAAAAGGTACAGCGACATCTTCGTCTTTTGACAAATTAATGTTTAAGGGGGTTATCCTTTTAAGCTTGTCTGTGGCACATTGGTACGTCTGCAACTTTGTCTGGATTTAGACGAAGATCCGTTTGATGGGCTGTATATTCTGTTAAAGTTCGGTGCGGTTTTCTGCCTTCCACAGCGACTATGGCTACAACTTTTGTCTTGCTACCCGTTCAAGGAACTTCTTAAAACATTGTTCCCAGATTGTCTTCTTGCAAGGAGGATTCTGTGGAATTTAATCTTAAAATGACTGCCGACCAGATTAATGTTATGACAGTGTCAACCTACTGAAAACCACAAACGCCCTTTGTATGGGCGTCAAATGTTGACCAACCATCTTGGCTCGTGCAGTAGTACTTAATAATAACACGAGTATAATTAACAACGCTTGTTGAATTTGAAATTTCCACTCAAATCATGCCTTTTATGATTTAAATGTATGAATCACCTCTATTGGAATAAATGTCTAATTTGAATAAAAACTATTGTGAATATTCAGTGTTTCAGTTTATCACCTGTAAAGTAATGATTAAACTTCTGAATTCATTCTCTGCAGTGCCACCCCTAGTTAAACTAACATAATTTCACCCATTTTCTACCGATTTTATTGTAGTGTTGTTCTAATAAAGATGATCATTATTGTTATTTACTTATGTTTTGCTTTTATTGTTGGATTTGTTATAATTGTCACGGTATAAATTGTTCATTATTATAATAAAACGGACCAAAATGGCATTACTTTGGAAGTTATGGTCGCCTATTGTTAGGGTGTAATTCTTTGTGAGACATGCCCTGTAGATTTGAACAGGCTTGCAACTGACCTTTTGAGAAGGCCAATACTAGTCCCTATTGACCTTGCTAATCTTGAGCTGGTAGGAATCACTGTAGAAAATACACATCCTTTGAAAGAATACCAGTCAACGTGGCAATCCTTGAATCTCATATGATTAAAGCAGCATGCAAATACAATAATCACAGAGTCATATTTTCATAATTTATATTATATATTCTAATAGATTGGCTATTCCAGGCAAGAAGAAAATGATGCCATTAGGCCTATTTGGTCAGTTGAAGACGTCATTAGCTTGACTCTAAAATTCAGTCAGAATGCTCTATGGAGTATAGAATCTATGCTTAAGGACGGGACATTTGCACTGGAGGTGTTTGCCCAAACATGTTGTTTTTTTTTTCAGCTTCAGTGTAGCCAGGGGCATGGGGGGCTGTGGCCCCCAAATTTGATTTCGTCGGGTGAAATGAGCCCGTCGGTCCTTGGAGAATTCAGGTAGGTAATGGAGGTTAACAAGTCAATTTTACAAAATCATGCAAGACATTAAAAGCATATGAAACCCAAGTTTTGGGGGGGTTGCCCCTGAGACCCACCAGGGGCCCTAAGGGGCCCCCTGAACCCCACCGTTTTATGTCGGTCAGAGCGGACAAGCCCACACATATCAAAATCTAGCTACGACACTGTTCGCTTTGGACAATGCAGATTAACATTTGCGTGACCAGAAATTGAGAGATATCAATATCTAAGAGTTAAAGACTTGTTCATACTGGTCTCTTTAATTTATAGTGTACTCGACACGTCTTTGGGTAGAGAATGTAGTTCAGCCAAAGGCAACTCAATGCAAGCAGATGACTGCAGTGAATTTGTCACTAAAAGGAGTGTTGTGATCTATATGATTTGAAGTACTGAAGTCTGCCTCTGTAGAAATGGTTTGAGAATCAGTGTCTCTTGGTTTTCCTAAAAAGGTGATCAAATGCACTGAAATCTTACCTCTTTTTTTGGTTTTAGCACCCTTTGACTGCGTGGGATCTACTGGCGGTTCTGTGACTATTTTGCCCACCAAAGCGCTTTACTGTTCGACCTCAATCTGCTGGGCAATAGCATCTTCAATAGGTTTCCTGGTTTGCTCTGGTAGAACCATGTTCTCGTAAAACATCTACCCCATTATCGGGAAATATGATTACCACAATAATTGATCACAATATGTTCCATGGGTCAATTCCATCATCCTTCTCAAGGGACTCCAGAGGGAACAGAGAACCAGGAGTACAATGTGCAGTGGCTCGTACAGAAAACATAGAGCAACATTATGTGTAAGATTACCTGCTTATTTGTAATCAAATGCAGCAGTTTATCCTATTGCACTCCATATGACCCACGACTCAATGAAACTCAATCATCAATGATCATGCTGACATGAAACTTTGAAAATTAGGCAATGATTTTATTTTCAAAGCAGAATTTTGAAGTCATCGCATTTATTAAGGCTTGATTAGTCTTCTAGAAAAGAAAAGGTGGATGAAGGGAGGACGGATCCTTAGGGAGGGGTGGGGGGTCGCGGGAGCAGGAGGAAAGGCAACGTTGCTGGGGGGAAGGGGGGGGTAGGTAATAGGTGGGGGGGTATGGTGGGCCGGTTAGGTCGGGGTGGTGAGGGTGGTACTAAGTAATTGGCGGTCAATTGAGGCAGTGGGGGGTCGAGACAGTTGTTCAGTGTTCATACCGTCCTCATATCAAGATGTCGGGTGAAAAAGGCAAGACAAAATATACACATGCATACAAGATTAATGACAATGTCTTGTTCGCCACCACCAGTGATGTCATAGTTCAACATACAATCACATCATAGGATAGCACAGGGCTTTATTCCGGCTCGGAGCGAGTCCGCTTTAGTCCGTTAACAACTAATCCGTCATTGAGTTAGGGGGGTCAAATGACGTCAAGGGTGGCAACAATTTGAACTGAGTGGAAATTGGTGAAGACCAAGATGAGACTGAGTGATCAGACTCAGTCATAAGACTAATTAGATCATCGGTCTCATTAAATGGAGCTCACTGCCTACTCTTTTATCTTTTGTTGATTTTAGTAGAATTACTAATCACTTTATCAAAAAGAAAAATACCCAATTCCGCTATGTGTAAATCTGTGCAGTCTTCATATTCAGCACCACACAGTGATCTGCATGCGTGTATTGGAGGCCTGAGAATTATTTTTACTTACCTAGGGAGTCCTGTTTTCGCGCCGAGCAATTCCAGAAATGGAGGGTAGGGAGAATTAAGCGAAGTAAGCGATTTAGGCGATTTCGTGTTTTACAAATGCCGGATTTTTTTAAGGTATGTTCCTGATATATGTACCTACAGATTACATAATATTGCAAGCATTTGACTCGTCATTTACCAACTAATTTTAATCATTTTTGAGGAAAAATGTTTAAATTTTGTGTTTTTCAATGAAAAGGAAAACAACTATTTCTTAATATAGATGTACTTTAAGAGAAATTTACACAATATCATTCTGCAACTTTTCTCTTAATACACTCAAAGAATTTTGCAGTCTATTGATTGCCTTACTTTACCCTAATTAGCATATTTTGACCAAAAATGAGCAAAATTTGTATTTGTTTAAATCACAATACAAACAATCTGAAAATTTCAGGAATTTTTCTATAAGCATAAACAAACATAATTATGAACCAAATGAGCCCAATAATGCTCCCTTAAATTGGCCTCATGAACATATTTTAACCAAAAATGTGCAAAATTTAAGAGTTTTGTTATTTTCTTGCATTTTGTGAGAAGTTTACAAGCTATCGGTCTGAAATTTTCATGGTTTCCCCTTCAAGCCTTTACCAACACAAATATGAAGAGAGGAGTTGTATCAAATGTGGCATAGGCCTAATTTGCATATTGTGGCAAAAGATGGCCATAATTTGAGATTTTTCATGAAATTTTGCATTTTGTGGGAAGTTTACAAGCTATCAATCTGTAATTTTCATCGTGTTCTTCAAACCTGTACAAACAGAACTTTGTACACAATGATTTGAAAATATATTTCATGACCTAATTTACATATTTTTGTCAAAATGCGCAAATGTATATAAGGCTGTTAAGACCCCCGTTTTCAGCATCATTGTCCACCAAATACGCCATATTTTTAAAGGTTTACCACTCTCACCCAAAGACCCCTATTTTTTTTTTTTGGGGGGGGGGGAGAATTTTGAAAATCATCACCCAAATAATCCTAGTTTTTGAAAAATGACATTTTTTTTATAATTTTGCAAATTTGTCGTCCAAATAACCCCTATTTATGGGCAATTTGGCTGTCTCTCACCCAAAGACCTCTATTTTTATGTCACCAAATGCCTCTGGGTCTGAGATCGCTAGCCTTAAACCCCTAAGAATTTTATATTGGAGTGTCATCCCACCCTCCCCCCCACCCCCACCCCTCGTGAAAATGTTTTAAAATTAACTAAGGGCGGTGGTCATTATTTACGCCAGGGGAAATGGAGGAATTGAGGGGAATGCGAAGAAAATTGTAAGCGAGAGAGTGGAATATGATTTTTTTCATCAAGAAGCGAGGAGGAACAATGAACTTTAAAGGGGAATTAATGTGGATTTTTTTAACGGAAGCGAGGGGGGAATGCGACATTTTTCGCCGAAAGAATTGAAATCCTGCATTCCCCTGGTGTAAATAATGACCGTTGCCTAATGTAATTAATAATTCTTCAAGAAGCAATTGAGGGACCTGCTATAAAGGCAGGTCTAATCAAACTAGTGTGAAATTTTGGCGGATTTATAATGGAAATTTACATTTGGTTTTGAAATGCTTCATTCTACATCGAAGCCCATACCTCGCTATGAAAGTATTAGGTACTTCATATTTCACTGAGATACAAACTATTTTGGGATCTTTACATCACAACTGTCAAAAAAGCACAGCACCGCCACGTGAGCAGACCCTCTTTTCTCCTCCATGAATACGCTCAAAATTGATGACATTTACGTCTTCCAGACTGCCCAGTTTATGT
>JAMKCH010087391.1:0-23767 GCA_023653785.1 Ophioderma brevispina | reverse complement strand
TCAATATTTTTGTTTTATAAACTAATAATTGGACAATCAAGTATGATTTGCAACTGTCTTGACTTGCCATTTAGCCAATTTGAGCAATTTCTGGGGAAACCCTTTTCAATTTATTTTTTTTAAATTAAAATGAAAAGTGCATTTTACATTTAGGTTTTTGGACTACCTACTGGAAACAAACTTGATTTTTTGTTTGGCCTTAACAATGAACAAATTTCACTGGCTATAGGCCTATATCCCTAACATCCTTTTCGGAAAAGACTACATACCTGACGATCACTGCAAAAAAGGTGGTAGCATTATTTGTTAGATCTAGGGGCAATTTCTCCCTATAAACAAGACGGGTCTGCTCCGTGATTTTCGAAAAGTGGAAAAAATGCAGTTAAGGGACGTTAGGATATGGGAATTATCACTTAGCATGCCATTTGTTGCTTGTAGGCCTACCTATAAGTGGTTTCACTTCATTGTACAACTCAACACCACAAATCTGGAGTAAGCCACAGCATCCTTGATGCTCTCGTTTTATTTTGTTTTTATTTTATTTTATTATTTGTTGTGGTGGTTTGAAGGAACAATTTTAAGATGGAATGCCATGTGCCATTTGACATGATTTTGAAGATATGTTTAGCTGTTTCCCAAGCTCCCTTGTCCCCACTGACCGGACTTCCAGAAAATCGGCAACCATCAACTTGGTACAAACTTTAACCATGTATTGACCTATTGTTATAAATTTCTGCAAGCAATACTTCAAAATACATGCTGTAATACGTAGTATTAAACTTCCACTAAAAACAACAGCTTTTCACAAAGATGTACCAACAAACCGCAATGTATATACGTTGGGGGATTTATAGTTTTGGTGTTAATATACTGCAATAATAGTAAATAATAATAAATTAAACCAAAATCGACACTGTGGAATATGTAAGAATAAGGGGTCAAAGTTTGTACAAGGTTAAAAATTGGAATTGTTCGAATTAATATGGTATAGTTCGACAGTATCTGTGATCTATAATTTTATTGCAATAGGCACATAACAGTTAAAGGTCTTCCTGGGTAAAATTTGTTCAATTTGCTCCAAACTGGCTTTAAAATTTGTTCATTTGGTCACACTAGATACTAAATTGTATATAGATTCTTTTTTTGACAGTTCAATATAGAATTAGAGTTATAGTTAGTGACCTCATATAGCCCCAGTCACATTTGAATTCTAATTATGCAACAAGCATTTTGGGTGCCTGTACCAGTAGACGAACAATTTGACATTACTTTTATAACAAGCAGGTAAATCTAAAATGTTACCTCATTGTGACCTTCAACCTATTTTGCCTCTTAACAGTTAAAGTACTACTTCCAGATAGGGAAACTATACCTTTTGAAGATTTCAATCCTTGAAAGGCGATGAACATACTTTTTGGCACATTTCGACCCTTTCAATATTTGGACCATGTATAAACCTTGCCCCACCAATACATATTCTACTACTTTGATTTTGGTAAACTTTTGATATGTTGTTCTTAAAGGTTTTCCCAATACAATTCTGGAGAAATAGATTATGTTGCAATTAGTTATAAGTCGTTATGTTTTCCTAATTTGACTGGCCTATCAATAACCTGAAAATAATCGCAAGCGAATATTAATTGTATAATTTAAATGCCAATTTATACATGAAACCTCAACTTACGATTACTGTGCGTCATACTAATAATACAAGGGCGTGGTTATGGACATTATTATTGCAGTATAGTAGTTGTGGGCTTCTTACATGCAATTTTCTCAACATAACACATTGGAGTGACCAATGGGATATCACATTTTGATTTTGACACTTCGACACCAAACCTTAACTATGGTTGTCAGCCACAAAACTGGTCAATGGTATCGTATGACCTTTAATGACCCTAAACTGACCTCTAATCAAATATTCAAATATTTAGATCATTTTAGCACTCTACATGTCTCAAACTTTAATTTGATACCAAACTTGATATGATTATTGAAAGTAATTATTTTAACATTACTACGAAATAGGTATAAAAAGGGGCGTGGCCTATGACGTCATTATTGTAGTCGAATTTTTGGGCACCCCTTCTGAAATTGCTTTACATACCCCAAGGAAGGTTTGTGCCAAGTTTCATGCTTTTGTCCAGAAGTGCACGATCTTGGTGAAAATTATGACTTATCTACTTCACTATGAGGACAAGGGTCATTCAGGGGTCACTTAGGGTCATATCGTGTGTATGTGATATACACTTTTGCTTAATATGTTTAGCATTTTAGTGAAGTGATAAATCAAGTTAATACATGGTATGCTTATACATTGAGACAATGGGGTCATTCAGGGGTCACTTCAGGTCATATCATGTGCATGTTGTGTACACTTGGTTAAAATGTTGTCTAGCATTTTAGTGCAGTGATAGATGAAGTTCATACTTGGTATGCTTATACATTGGGGCAAGGGGTCTTATGTGGGGTCACAGATGAGGTCAAAGGGCATTCAGGGGTCATTTAGGGTCATTATATTTGTGCGTATGGTATGCACTTTTGGTTCAAATGTTGTATAGCAGTAATGGATCCACTTAATCTTTGACCACATACTCAGACGACCTATTTGGGACCGCTGTCCCTATTTTTAAGAACACTTAAGTGTGTAAGGGGCAATGTGGACCTAACATTTTTTTGCACCCCAAGTTTTAACTCTAAATTTTTTTGCCCCAAATTTAATGTAATTGCATAGATATCAGTTGCGCATATTTTGGTGGAAAAAAAATCAAATTGGCCATGGCATATTTATGCTAATTAGGATAAGCATTTTGGTGGTATAAGCATTTTGGTGGTGCCATTTTAGATTCGTTTTGCCCCTAATATTGTACTGGAGTAACTTTTTAAATTTTTTTATTTCAGCAATGTAAATATATTTGTTCTATTATGAGCCATATTTTATGGAAAAAATCCTTCGGGAAAGTCGATTTTTTGGTGGGAGAATTTGGTGTGCATCATAATTTATTTTTTTTATTGCCATTTTTAATTGGTACAACAGATTTTCATTTTTGTGGGCCGCCAGCTGTAGCTGGCATGACCACTTTGTTTTCCATTGTGTGCATGTGTGTGTGTGTGTATGTGTCACTGAAATGGTTTTTAACCCATCAATTCATTGAATTGATGGTTATTGCTATCGAGAGCGGCGTGTTTTAATATGTCGGCTCTTATTTTCTCTACTAGTCGGGCGTTTTATTTGCATTTCTGACAAAAAGCTGCCTAGTGGGAGTCAGACACATGGGGAATCTCGTGTTGGGCTTGATTTTTAAAATTTCAGTGACGGGAGTCAGTTTGGGTAACTTTTGTATCTTTTTGTCAAGTTTTGGACATCATTTGATGCCGCGCTTGTCGTCTTTCTTACTGAATGCTATTGGTTTATGTGTGCACCTATTAACCGGTTCTAGTGGGGTTCTTGAGCGAAAATGAAATGGTGATCGTGTTACCATATCTGCCAAGCATGCAAGGGCTTACCAGGGACTGAGGTCAAACACAAGTGCGAGTTCATTTGACTTGAGTAGATTTAGTGTAAATAAACCCTGGATGAAGGTCGCCCGACTATATAGAGATGATACAGAAGAAGTTGTTTTACTTGAGATCAAACTTAAGTTATGTTAATAACTCGGGGTATTTTGCAACCAAGTCTCAAAGAATATTCAGCAAAAGTACGAAGAGAGACCCAAATTTGCCTACTTAAGAACTGCAAAAATATCAAGTCCGTACCTTAGCAAATTTGGTATCGTGGTATCGTCCTTTGTTGAAGGCAAGCCTTTTTTTTTCCATTATGGCATTTAGTTATACTGACTATGCATAGTGTTTACGGTATAGGATGGATAAAAAGTTGGGTTTGTTGGTTTCGACGGCAAAGTGTAGAATTTTTAGTTTATGTATATATATTGGTTATATTTTTGGAGGTGTTGGAGAAAATATTTTGGTGTACGCTGAGAAGCCTTATCTGGTCGTCATTATTAAGTTCTTGTTGGCTGTTTTCGACATGAAGGACATTGCTGCGACAATGCATACCATGCCCAGCGTAGCTGTTCCTCTAAACGATGTTCCACCACGTTGTCCCTTTTAAGGCACCTTGGAACTGTTGAAAGCCAGTTCTGGAATTTATAAGTGGTCCTTGAAAGTTGAAGACACTTTAATATATTACATTTTCTAGATATAAATATTCGATCCTATAAATATGATAGACAAAAGAGGGTATTCACTTGAGACAGCAGTGGGCATACTTCGGAATATTTTTAATCACCCTTACACTGCGATACTATATTCTATTGCGAGTTGAGACGACAAACACACTTGCCTTATTTTTGACGGGTTTTAGATATTACTTCGGTGCTCGACTAAATGATTGGCCTAACATTCGACTTTTACCTTTTAATATCCCGCTTCGTTGAAAAGCGGAAAATGTTGAAATAAGTGGCGGTAAGCATATCAATACTAAGCGGAAATCTTTGGAACACATCTGCCAAAAATTCCTTACATTTGGACTAGGAATATCCTAAAAAATCGTTCAACAAGAGTCAGGGAAATTTGTCAGTAGTAATCCTCTATTTTTGATCGAGGATATTCCCTCAAAGTGGCCTGAAACATACGAAAAAAAAGAGAAATTTTTTTTTAAACCCGTAAAACCCGACAATTTTCTCTGCTACCAGTATGTCATGACCTCTCTGATATCCTTATTACGTGTTTAACCAAGCGTCAATGTATTGCTGTAAAAGAGACTCATAATACGATTGTTATCTAGCTTGCTGCATTACAGAGCATTTTAAGGCATTTCCATGGGAACCTGGAGTGTGAATGTTAACTGTTTAGTGTACATTTGCCGATTACCTTCACACGTATAGTCAAAAGAACCACTGACCCAAGTCTCATATTGAGTATACATAGAGTGGCCTCTAATGACCCTGTATGGCCTTTGACCCCATTTTGTCAATATATATAATAAAACACTTCTGCAACTAAAATGCTATGACAAACTAGAGGAACCACTGGTCCCTTACTTTAACTGGTATGCGCAGAATGACCTATGGTGACCCATGTGCCCTTTTTACCTCTAGTGGCCCTATGTGACCTTTGACCCCATATGGTCAAAATCTATATTACTAAAAAGATCAACTTTGTGGGTTTTTCCGGCTATGCGTTTCGCCGTCCTTTAACATACGGATATATGAATTTTGGTGTGGTGGTAGAGCTCCAACGTACGAGGTTTGTGGTCACGATTTGGAGGTGTCATTTTGGGGTCAAAGGTCATTCAGGGATCATGGAAAATGATGGTGTTGTTGAAATCAAAACGTATAACAAGTAAGAAAATAAGTAACACATTGTTAGGCAAAAAGATAAGTCTTTACAAAGTGAATTAAAGACACAAGATTATTATAAAGTCTACAAAGTCTGTTCAAATGGTTTCTGACATAGTTTTTCTCCCGACTTTCGGATGGACCAGCACAGCAATATTTTCATATTTAACCATTTAACTGCTGTGTCTTTAAGTGTTAACAAATTAACTCCAGTGGTGCAAAGGGATAGGCCTACAAGATAATGAACCTGTTGTGATTTGCTGTTTGCCTTTTTGAATATTGCTCCATCATTGCTATTAATGCAAAAGTGTTAAGTAATAATTATTTTATTGCCTGGTTGTGGACTTTGTTCCCACTGACAGTTCCCTAAACGGGGGCTGTCAGACGGCAGAGCCCTGTCAATTTTTTCGGGAAAGCTTTATTTTAAAGAGCTCTATCTCATGATGCAGTTCATATGTTTGTAGATGGCTCCGTTTTCAAGTTATGAGCCTTTAAAGTTGACTTTTACTTCAACCTTTCATGTCATTCTTTAAAAAAATCCAAATGGACTAAGTTCCTGTGACAGTTCCTTAAATGTGGAAGCTTTCAATTGATCTTTAAGGCAGTATCCATTGGCTGTATCCCTCTTGAGGACCTAGGTATTACACTTAAATGCTCACTAATTTTTTTTTTTTAAATCTCCCTTATTCTAATCAAAATCTCCCTGATTCCAAGATCAAATCTCCCTGATTCCAAGATCAAATCTCCCTGATTCCAAAATCTCAATGTTGGCAGCTCTGCAAAGGTCACTCAGGGGTCGTTATTGGATAACTTGGCCAAGCTTTGACGTATGGATATGAGTTTTAGTATGGTGGTAGAGTTTCGCCGTACGAGTTTTGTGGTCATGTTTTTGAGGAGTCATTTTGGGGTCAAAGTTCATCCAGGGGTCATTATCAGGTAGCTTGGCCATGCTTTGACGTATGGATATAAGTTTTGGTATGGTGGTAGAATTTCGCTGTACGAGTTTTGTGGTCACATTTTCGAGGGGTCATTTTGGGGTCAAAGGTCATCCAGGGGTCGTTATTGGGTAACTTGGCCGTGCTTTGATATATGGATAAGAGTTTTGGTCTTTTCGGGTAGCTTGGCCGTGCTTTTACGTATGGATATGAGTTTTGGTGTGGTGGTAGAGTTTCGCCGTACGAGTTTTGTGGTCACGTTTTCAAGGGGGCATTTTGGGATTCAAAGGTCATCCAGGGGTCGTTATCGGGTAACTTGGCGGTGCTTTGACGTATGGATGAGTTTTGGTATGTTGGTAGAGTTTTGCCGTACCACTTTTGTAGTCACGTTTTCGAGCTGGGTTATTTTGGGGTCAAAAGTCATGTAGGGCCATTATTGGGTAACTTGGCCGTGCCTTCATACCCATGCTTTGACGTATGGATATGAAGCACCCGGGGCACTAATTAGGTCGTAAACATTCCAGTATACTCATCTAGCGGGTATGCTCAGCTAGTGGGGAATTAGGGGTCATTCAAGGTCAAATGGGGTAAACATTGGTGTTGGTGTATGGACATGAAACTTGAGGTTGGGGTTGATTGTTGATGCCAAAAATCTTAAAGGTCACAACAAGGTCATCAGGGGTCATTCAAGGTCAAAGGAGGTCAAATGGGGTAAACTTTAGTATCCAGGCGAAACTTGGTGGGTGGGGCGATTGTTGATGACGAAAATTTTAAAGCTCATGACAAGGACATCAGGGGTCGTTCAAGGTCAAATGAACCGCAAAACCCGAGGGTCATTCAATCCAGGTGATCACAAAACACAGGTGATAGCCAAATCCAAGGACCGCCTAGTAAAATACTATTAAAGAAACCACCGGTCCAGAACTCTTATGGTATGCACAGAATGCCCTCTTATGGCCCATATGACCCATATGCCCTTTTGACCTCCAATGACCCTACTCGACCTTTGACCCCAACATATCAAAACATTCTTCCAAGTTAAGTCGTATAGCCACCAAACTTGCTCAAGATAACTACTGGCCAAGACCCATGGGCTATATGTCAATTGACCTGTAATGACCCTACATGACCTATGACCCCACAACTATGCATTCCCTAACCATCCCAATTGATGGGTTACTGCATCATTGATGCACTCGTTTTTTTATGGAGCGGCTCACAGCTTATATTCTTTGAACCGAGAACCATGAAATTCTAGTTTTTCCTGTTATATGGTCGTGTTGATGTACCTCATCAATGACCAGAGTTTGGGTAAAAGAATCCAATGGCAAAGTGGTTTTCAGAGGGGGTTCACAATTTTCATGACACTTACATACAATGGTCTTTGGATAGTGTCCCACATGTTGGTTTCACACCACTAAATACTGGCCCATTCGTTCCTGTACAAAATGGGCGAGATGAAAACGTCATTTTCTCAATGGAACATCTCAGACCTTAAAGCTAACATTTTGTTTGAAGATCATCATATCTCCTACCCAATCAATCATGAAATTAGGGTAGTTATCCCAAAATTTTTGAGCTACTGGACCGTGAAGACTAGCATGCACGTTTGAATTGGGAAATGGGAGTATTGATTGCTGTCATAATTATATGCGCGGAACCGTGTTTTGACTAAGAAGGGTTAGTTGCGGCGCGGTCAAGCATGGTTTGCATGACACGTACAATGTACACAAAGATTTACTGCATTCGGTTGTGTGTATACTGCAACGCGGTTCATTCAAACTTAGGTCAGTCAGCCGTGGCTTGATCGAGCGCTCGCTATAGATAGCCGAGAGTCTTATGGTTATTTGCATATATAGGAATGTACTACACATGCGCGAATTGCCGTCGGTGACTAGAATCTTTTATACAGGCTTCAATAGAGTAGGTTTGTTTGTGCTGTGTAGTACGGTCAAATTCCATTGTTGGAAATGAACAGTCGAACGCTCAATCGTAAGTATGTGAATGCATGGATGGTGAATGCATGCCGCCTTCGATTTTTTTTTACTTAGAGTTCCTTTCATAATGAAGATGAATTTGTATTTATGTACAAAGATTTCTGACTGAATAAAGACCGAGTCTTTTGATCAATATTTGTTTCCATATCAGTCGTTGTAGTGCACTATACAGTGAGGATATATAAATAATATTAATAAATATCCATCCTTGTCTATACCTGGAGAACTAAGTAGTTAAAATTTCAAAACAAATGTAAATTGTATATGTAAATATACTGTTCTGTTGCTATTCGCTAGGAAAGCAATGAACACCTTTTGAACCTAACACCTATAGATGATATCTATCGCTCCTCTACCAACCGAGTCTTGATAGCTCAATTGGTTAGAGCACCGTGCTAGTAAACACGGAGGTCGCCGGTTCGAATTCCGGGCAAGCGCACATGGGTTTTTTTCAACACTTGTGTGCGCTGGCTATCTCCAGGGAAA
The DNA here is from genome assembly GCA_023653785.1 of Ophioderma brevispina. Lineage (NCBI taxonomy): Eukaryota > Metazoa > Echinodermata > Ophiuroidea > Amphilepidida > Ophiodermatidae > Ophioderma > Ophioderma brevispina. The sequence goes on along the minus strand of JAMKCH010087391.1, from coordinate 15,007 downwards.
GATTAATAAATATGCATTGCATATAGATGTTTTGATCACTTTGATTTTGTTACCTCTGTATGAATGCCCCCCCTTTTTTTTGCATGTTCCACCCTTTCTACCAATGGTGACTTTTGATCTGTTATTCAATGAGTGCTTCTATAGAACTATTTCACAAAGTTTGTTTCTAATGATATTAGTAGTGGGTTAACCTTAAGTTGTATTAAATTTACGTTCCAAATACCTAAAATTGCCAAAATTTGATAGTTAGGGCCTATATAATTTCTAGACATTCGTAAATCAAAAAGTTAAACTTATTACACCAATCTACACACTAAAAACAAGTTAGTCATTTTGATACGGAAAATATGTCAGCGAGGAAATTTTGATTCAAAATTTTGACTCAAATGTCAACAATTTGAAAAATTACTTTGGTGACTAATCTGTGTATTTTGGTACATTTGGCACAACAGTTCTAGGTCATGCGGGGTAAAATTTACATATATTTTGTTCAAACTGGTTGATCACACTCTAAGAAATTGTATACAGATTTTTTGTTTGACAAATCAACTTTTACCTCACATGGGCTCTATAGCCCCAGTCACATTTTATATTCTAATTATACAACAAAATATCATAGATGGTGCGAACAGTATGTTTTCAGTTCCTGTACCATTAGACGAACAATTTGACACCATTTTTGTAACGAACGGATTAATCTATATATTAATACCTGTGGTCGGTCGGTCTGTGTCTGTCTGACCGCGTCTATTTTCTCGGAGACCGAGGGTCGAACGGTCCTGAAACTTGGTGGGTGGGTGCCCCTTGACGGAACGAAGACTGAGTTTGTATTGGTTAGTGGATCAAAGGTCATCGGGGTCATTCAAGGTCAAAGGAGGTCAAATGGGGTAAACGTTGGTGTATGGACATGAAACTTGGTGGGGTCGATTGTTCTGAAATATTTTCTCTATTTAGCCTACTTAGCCTCATACATATTGAACTACAGAATGCAGATAGGGGAAACTATATCTTTTTTTAATCCTTCAAAGCTGACGAAATGCTGAGTATACTTTTCGACGCGTTTCGATCCTTTCCATGTTTTGACCCCTGTGTATTATAAATCTTTCTTCATACAATTCTGGAAAAATTTGGTTCTGTTGCAATTAGTTTTTTGTTAAGTCATCATTTGTCCTAATTTGTGGTATGCATTATTATTGATATTATTTTTTTTTTATATATTTTTATTATTGTTATTGTTGTTATAGTTATATTGCTAAGGGGTTCCCAAAAGATAAGCCCCCCCCCTTAAAATTCGAGGACATTTTGTTGCATAACTTCACTTAGAACTGGATGTTTAGAAAATTTCAAAGTTTTGAAGAGAGAAAACATTTGGCTCTGCCACAAACGTCGTTGCTTTTCAAAAAACTCTTTTGGCATCAACACACACTCCATTTTTCCAAAAATGTTGTCAGAAAAAGTGGCACTTTACCGTATTCAAAGGTCTAAAGTAAGAAATTAACAATTTACAAGAACAACAAATATGCAGAGAAACAAACAATGAGACTGAGTAAGCAACACCACTCGAAATGTGAAGCAAATCGACACAAAGGAGAACTGGCTCAACGCGGTGGAATTATCCAGCGAGCATGGAACCACATCATCAACAGAACATCAGCAAATTGGTAAACATGTGTAAACACTAAAATTATATCATCAGTGCAGATGGAGGAAACATTGACTATTGAGTCTTACCCTGAATGACAAAACAATTATGCTTATTTTGATTTGAAACGGGCATTTCAAACATTACCTCTGTCTTTCATAAAAAAGAGCAATATGCAAAGAAAAATGAGTATTTAAAGCTTACACTTAATTATTTTCCTGCATATTTGTCTTGTTTATTTGTTTGCCCATGCGTCAATGTTTTAAGCTTATTTACCTCAGATCGCAATGAATAAGGAAATGAAATCGTTGTTGTAAATTGTTAATTTCTTACTTTAGACCTTTGAATCCGGTAAAATGCCACTTTTTCTGACATTTTGGAAAAAGGGAGTGGGTGTTGATGCCAAGTCACTATGAGTTACAATATGCTTATCCACCAAGGACACAGTTCAGTGGGTTGTACTTGTACATACATTGACATGAACTGACCTTGTGTGATCTGGGTATCATATATCATACCCAAAAACCAGGGGGTGTATTTACTAAATACACTGGTGAATGGAAGGTACTGAACTGTGCCAAGGGAATTGAGATTTTACTAGCTCATAGTGAGTCGAGGGGTGTAAAATACAGCAACTATTGCTCAGAAAATGATAAAAGCATAAGACTTGGCACAATTATTCTTCACCCCATACAGGGGTGGAGCCAAAATAATTTTCCTTAGCAACGGTTGCTAGGTAACAAAATTACCCTAGCAACAGGTATTTTTAGGAGCTATCACATAACTGGATACCACCACATCCTTTGTTACTACCCCAGAACTAAACCAAATCAACTTTGTAACTTCTCTAGATGATCCCCCAATAGTATCTGGATGTTCCCAGAAATAAAAAAAAGTGGCCTATTCAAGATGGCGACTTAGATGGCCGCCAAATATAATATTTCTTTTTAAACATATTATAGCAACATATAAACGTTATAACAATCCATTTTTTGGTATAAAATGAATATTGCTGATCAAAAGTAATACATATATGCCCATTTCAGGTCATTCCACAGACTTCAATATAACACAAGACGACGAACGCCAGCGCAAAAGCCGTAACCATCTTTTGCCGCAGTGCGTACTTATTTCCATAGCGTGGTGTACCAATTTATTCATGTATTCACGCATTTGCATAGAATGATGTACCGTTTCCAGGCCAACAGGTTACGGCGCATGTGAGTTTCGAATGGATGGCCGTAATTAATATTTACAATTTTCAAAACACGGTTACGATGGCCGCCTATTCTTCAACGCGGGCGTACGGCATCTCCCTTTATTAAAGGGATTAGCAGCGATTTGCTAAACCGAAACATCGAAATAATCATCAAAATTCATATTTTTGTATTATTGTTACTGGCATGGATATGCAAACATAACCTGCAAGTGGTTGGCTTGAAATCCGTGTATTAAAGACGAGGCAGTATTTTTTATCTGATTCTTTAATTTCTATACGTGCGTATCAAAATTCCGACTTGAGATCAAAAAAGCCTTTCTCGGTGAATATCCCAGATTTTAAGCGTGATATTATGCACCATGATCAATACAGTTTGACCTCAAGCACAAACATTATTGATCTTTGTTTATTCTGTGCTAGTGTAAACTACAATCAGCTGTTTATTGTAGATTTTGAGACGTCATCGCTGTATGTCTATTTGCGGGAGACGGTATGACAAATTTCCTCAAATACTTCATTTTTTCACTATTTGGTGGTTTGTTTCTACATCAAAGCAGTTATATGGAATCGTACACACTACTGATTTATAATGCATTTCCACATTTTTCGATTTTTTCGCAATATTGATGCTAATCCTTTAATATCCATGGGTCATTCACATATATTACATATTCAAGATGGCGTTCAAAATGGCCACCAAAATAGGGGCTGTCCCTTTAAAGTCTGACTCAGAGATTTCGAAATATTAATTTTTTGTGTAATTAATGAAAATAGTCACTAGAACTAAAGATAGTAACCTAAAATGCACAATTCCGAAATTTGAGATGAAATCGGAATTTTTTTTCGCTTTTGATGCCGTAACCATTTATGTGTAGTCTTACGTCCCCATGGAATACTGTGATAAACAAAAGTTCCAGATTTTCGGAATTTTATAACAAGTTGTGATTTTTTATATGAAGACATTCGATTAAGCTTAGCATTTCACACAGTGATTATAGATGGACAAGCATTATGTACATGCAAAAAACACGATTTTTTTTGGAAATTGAGGGCGCCCTCCTCAGAATCTCTGAGTCGGCCTTTAAATAAACTACAGCAACACATGCATGATCAAAAATAATACGTTATTAACGAAAGGATATTTCTATCATATAACAAAAGATGGTAAACATCACAAAGATTTACATCAAAAATATAAAGATTGGACATTTTAGCATGGTATTGGTGGTGGTAGGATGTGTGGTTCTGCTAACAGACTTGCATGGTTTGATGGCAGACCTGTAGGCTGTATTTCATTGTAAGCGATCGGCAAGTCCTTCACTTTCGTTGTTCTTTCAAAGGTAGAAACCATGGTCGGTATCATCACTTGAGTACCCTTCAGTATCTGGGGGAACAACTTCGCAATCTTGTGATAATACTCACAGACATTATGTTCCGAATGAAATTACTATGCCGCCTCGGCATGGTGCATAGCTCTCACACAAAGCTGGACACAGTGCTTACAAGACCATAGAACCATTACTACTGGCTGGCCTTGTCCTACTCCATCTGAGTTCTACCAGTGCTTTCAGGCACAGCACCTGCAGTGCTTTGGAGAGAACATCCACCCAACATAAACTGATGAATAAGGCACCTGCACCTGCTGCACTGCTGCATAAGACTGGTCAAAAATCACACCAGCTCGGCAAGTAGTGGGATTTGGGGCTTTCTAGCAGAATTTCTCTTCCCCCGTGTACTTTTTGCCAAACCACATACCCCTCCACATACATTGCACAGCAATCTCTGTCAATTCCCCAAAATCTACCCCAATCTCACATCAATTCCACAACAATCCCCCTACAATTTCCCCTCAAATTCTCCCAACATAAACCTCTTGCCCCTCCCCGAGCCCCCCCCCCCCAAAAAAAAAATTGAGTTTATGATTTTTTGGATATACTAAAAAAATGGCGCAAGAATTTGAAATTTCAACCGAAGAATTCGATCAGCCCGTCGATGAGGAGAAATCAGAAATTACCCCCTTCAAAGAATTGGAAAAAGATAAGGTCTACATGATTGAAGATCGCAAAGAGGTCCAAACCAGCAAAGGATTAGCAACCATCATCACTCTTGCTGGTGGCATGGAAGTGTGGGCCACATCGGTTCTAGCCCGGAGATTGGAGCGTCGAGAATTACCTCTTCTAGTAAGGCCCAAGGTCTGCGCAAAGGTCAGGATCGCGTATTTTCTTACTATGCTTTCGATCTAGTGAAAGTACCCACGAAAGACTAAAATCCCAGCCGCGTGATTTTGATTTGGTTTTGAATGATCTGAGCTCGAGAGCGAGTAAATCCCTGATTTTTGATCAGGTATTTTTTTTCGGGTATTATTTTTTGATTAAATAAAAAATATGGCCCCGCAAAGAATTTATATTTCCCCCGAAGATTTCGATCAACTCTGCAGGAAGACAAAATTCCTCCATTCAATTCAACGACTGACACAGAGTAGGTCTACATGATCGAAGATACAAACCAGCAAAGGAGAAGCACCATCATGGTTCTCTCTGGAGGCGAAGAAGTTTGGGCTACGTCAGGTTGGCGAGTAGATTACAATGGCACGAGCTACCACCCCTCCTAGTTAGGCCAGGGCAAGCGTAATACCAGAGACAGGAAATTTCTAACGATTTTGATCTAGTGAAACCACCATCCAGAATAGAGCCCCAAAAAAAACATTCCCAAAATGGTAATTTTTTTTTTTGCACGTTTGAGATATAACATCAGATATAAAAAAATGGAGTGTTGTTTTTTTTGATTTAATAACATTGGGAAGTTTTACATTACCGATGTTTTTACAGATTGGTTTCCTCAATTTGTTTGGCAAAAACAAAACAAAAGACTGAAAAAGTAGAATTAAATGAGGATGTTACGTCTAAAAATTTGAAGGAGCTGAACAGATTTGAAGAGAATACTATCGTCACTATGTCGGATGGCAAATATAAAATCAAAACGCACTTTTCCAAATAATTTTTTGGAACCCCTAGATACCTTTTGAAAACTGGAGGCAAATTGAATACGCCGTCTTTTTCGAAATACATTGGCAAAGAAGAGATACCTTGATTTTTAAGGTTTTTTAACCGATGAATTTCTTGATTTGACTGCGAGAGTACCCAAAAAAAATCCCATTTTTGGGATTTTTTTTTTAATAATCAAAGCTTATAAACCGATTGTATCATTTTGGATTTTAACGTTTTTTTTCCCTCAAATTTTTTTCGGACTCACCCAAGGAAAGGATAACTAGAGACATTTTGTGCTCAAGAGCACAGACCTTAGTCATGGAATTTGTGCGCATTTGAATAATTTGAGCTTTGACCCATAACCATAACAGGTCACTATAGACTTTAATCTATTTCATTAATCCACAAAGTGGGTATATGGTATTTTTGCAATATGGGCAATTGTGATATTTGGCATATTTTGATCTTGACCCTAAACGATTTGGTCACAGAGCGGGGTCACTGTGGACTCTTTTTCATATTCAGCGATGACATCACGATGGCATAGTTAGATTAGTCAATTAATCGTCCTTTGAGATTGACCGATAGATTACCGACCCCATTTGACCGGTTTGGACCCAATGTTTTTGGTGCACGGATATCGCCTTTATTCCAGTGGTTCTTGTGACCAAATAATGAATTTATACTAATTTTGGTTGATGAGTTTTAGTGTTTTTTGCATATTAATTAGCTCATTTGCATACTTACAGAACGCCCCTCCTTGGAGCCATATTCTGTCATATTATGCCGCTCAACTCTAATCCGCAACTTTTGCACAGACATTACCCATCCAAGTCTTATCATTTTTGAGATATAGTATTTTTTGCATATTAATTAGAATATGGCCGCATTTTGAATGTTCATGAACTCCGATCGTTTATCTGTGTACAATCCCATATGAAGGATGGTCTAAGGATTCTTGTGAACAATTTGGAATCTATAGTGTGTTGTCTGTAGAACAAGTAGGCTTTTAAAGATTTTAACAAATATGGCTGTACTTTCGGTTGCGTGACCTTGACCCCAATCTGAGTGAACACCCCATATGAAGCTTGGTCAGCGTTCTTCTGACCAACTTTGGTGGGATATGGGGTTAACCGTATTGTACTATAGGGATTTTAGGAGCGTTGTGAAAGAAGAATCAGAAGAAAGAAACGACTGGAATACAGGACCTTATTCGTTGCACGACTAAGGTAAGGATGGAAGCCAAAAGAATGGCTGAAGCCCTAGATCGCTACAACAAAGCAAATCAGAAAAAAATGATTTTTGGGAAAAATAATTTTTTTTTCCAAAAAAAATTTTCATATATATAAAAATGTCAGGTCGCATAGCGCAACATCCAATTTACCGCAATTATGGAGCGAAAGAGGACGGGTCTGTTCTGAATTTGAAAACATTGAGAGTTTTGAAGCCTCGTCTCAGCAATGGAGGATATTTTCAAGAAAACCTTTATTTGAATGGTGTCCCAAAGCGCTTTTCTGTACATCGTTTCGTATACGAGTGTTTCAAAGGTGAAATTTCAGTAGAGCTTCAAGTCGATCATATTGACAATAATAAGACAAACAACCATATTGACAATCTTCAATTGCTAACGCCAGTGGCTAACAGTCAAAAAGCACCTATTGGAAATAGAGGAAAGCATTGCAAAACACCAATTTCAGTTATTTCCATTTGTATTGGAATTGATGAAAGAGAAACCTTTTCTAGCATGTATGCTGCAGCAAATGAACTAGGCGTTGATAGAGATATGATTTCCAAAATCGTAAGAAAAGAAAGATGTCGTAAAACTACACAGTCAAAAACAAACTGGTTTGTGGTAAGATTTGAGAAGCATAAAAAAATTCTATCAAAATAATTTGATAGAATTTTTTTTATTCAAATTTTTTGAGGATTGACTGTTTCCCCTCAGGAACGATAAATAATTTCCTGTCTAGTGAAAGGCTAGTTTTGGAGAACAATCCGTTAGGTAGTACAAAATTGGATCTCCACTCTTATTCACAACACTATCGATCGTGTAGTTTCCAGAGACAAATTGGGTCTGTGTCGGCCTTCTTGAATCTCAGATTCTCCGGGTTCATATTAAGTCCCTCAATTTCCACGTTGCTTGGAATTTGAACATCTTTTTCATTTTTTGAGGAGCTGAACTCTTGACTTCGATTTTTTCTTCTTGATTGCCTCACTAGGTTTCATCCCAATCAGACGAGTTTTTTGTCATCAAGCTGCGATACGTCTGGCAGTCTTGCACCCTTCTCTGGATCTAACTTATTTTAACCTCTGGTTCCAACCAAAATTTCTGTTAGCGGTCTGATAGCCGAACAATCTTTCCGCCAGTGTCATATGGAATCTTTCGACAATTAGCTTGAGCTCGATGTTGTCCAAACACCACCTCTATGAATGTCTATATTGTTTTCATCAATTTTGTGACTTCACCCATAAATTCTCGACCTGGATCAACTGGAAGCAAAATTGACACGTCGTCCTTTTCTAGCGTAAATTTTATCGAAAGATTTTGCAACCTCATGGAAGCTTTTGGTGCTCAGGGATCAGCTTCTTTGAACCTGCTAGCCACATCAACCCACCGTCGAGCATATTTATAGAGCTTACGTCCTTTCCCAGGTCGATAACACGTGAGGGATAAACAATAAAGCTGCCTGAGAAATTCATTGGAATACACACATCAATTTTGCTGTGTGTAATGTACCTCGGAGCTGTAGATAAATCTGCCACAAGCTTGAACTTATTCAAAAAAATTTAGAGCTTTATCTTTACTCACTGGGCTTCTTTGCTAGCTTGAAATAGCGGAGATCCTTCCAGAAAAACCGTGGTGAGTAGTAAATATCGGTGAGTTTACTGTCCATTTATTTTTACAAAAAAACTGAGAATGATCGTGTATTCTGGTGTATGCCGCGTATCTTTCGATTCACCCGAGAGAAGGATAAGGAGGAAGCTAAGAGACTGGCCGAAGCTCTAGAAGGGTACAATAAGCGAAGCAAAAAAAAAAATAATCAATTCATGTACAACAATTGCTTATTTTGTTTGTTGAAAGGGTATATAATAAAAAAATGGGGATTCAAAAAAATTTATCACAAACGTGAAAAAAAAATCAATGAGTCCAAGTTGAAAATTATCATCTATTTGTTTTCACACGGACCAGTGGATAGACTTTCTATAAAAGAATCCAAACAAATTTTGTTGTCCCAAAATATTCAAATGAAAAGTGGAGCTGAGCCTTTATAGACAACTTGGAGTTCCGATTTTACCAAGTCAAAAGTATAGCAAAGAGTTATATGAGAGGACTAAAGAGTCTAGAAAAAACGTTGTCGAAATATTCTTTTTAAGAAAAAATCTCAATTAATTTTTGAGATTTTTTTTTTGGGGGGGCTTAAGAAAAAAAAACAATTTTCATCATAAGAATAAAAGAAGTATGCCACGCCGAAGAATCCATGTACCAGGTCGAAGAAGAAAGAGCAGGGGTGTCAATACCGCCTCTAGACCAAGGAGCTAAAAAGTATGCCAAGGAGCTGGATATCGTGGGTACTCACGCATGAAGAAACCTGAACTTCTAGAATTTCTAAGACGTCAAGCTTCACGATAAACGAAGAAAGAAGGCGGATACGAGAGCCAACTTACAGCTGAAAGCTAGGCCAGAGGCGAATTCAATGTGAGAGAGCTGAAAGGGATGGCAAAAAATGCTGGGTCTCGAGGATACTCAAGGCTTAGAAAAGTTGATCTTATCGAAACTTTGAGGGAAAATTATTATTCCTAAACCTCAGATGTTCTCTCGATAATCGACAGTACCAATCGGAGCCAGACTCCTTTCAAAAATCCGAAAAGAAATCTTCCTCTCTCAATAATTTTGCCAACCCTGTACGTGATGCTGGAAAAACCTAGCTATGCTCCGAAAGATTTTTGGGCGGACGTGAAAAAACATGGTGATTAGCCTCCTGGGGAAACAATCGACAGACGAAAGTAAAAATTCGTATTAAGGGTCAGATGAAAAAAAAATTGACCCCCAAAACGGTTCAAGTTGTGATGATAGAACGTCAATTTGAGTTAAGGTACAAGTGAAGGACCCAGATGTGATCATTGCAGCCACCGTCTTGAGGAGGCTATACGTGACATGGAAAACCACAATCCTGGAAAAATAGCCAAATTACAGAATTCAAGGAAGTGGATGGGTGTTCGAGTCGACCGTGTCTTGGAAAATCATTGGTGGAATATAGAACCATGGGTGGTCCTAGTACATCACTCCCGGATAGGATAGCAAAAAGAAAGCGTCATCAATCTCAAAAAATAAAAGATGATGAGTGCTTCAAATGGTCTATCACTAGATCGATATTAATATCAAGCGATAGAAACCCACAGAGCCATAGACAAAAAATGGCGTGAAAACTCCAAGAGCTCAATTGGGTGGCATCACATTTCCAAAGCCGCATCAATGGACATTGAAAATTTGAGAAGGCACAACCAATCATTGGCAGTTAATGTTGCAGGTTTCGATGATGAGCTGGAAGTATTCCACTCAGAACTAGCTCTCACCTAAACCGAGATCATCAAATATCCTTCTTTTGTTTTCGGAGTGAATGTGAAGATGCGTGTAGAGTACAGCATTAGTGTGATCAAAAAAGATTAGTAGAGTGCTTACGGTCAAATTTCAAAAAAGCACACAAAACGATACTATTGTTTGTGATTGCTATAAATCCTACACCCGCGCGGATTCGTCTCAAGATGCACGAAGAAATCGCAGAAGCAGGAAAACCGTGAAGATTGAAATGCCGAGGAAGGGCTCTGTCATATTTCGAACACATTTTCAAATCCCAAGAAAGTACCCTTTGTTGTGTACGCTGATTTTGAATCTTCACGAAACCGATGCACACATGTAAGCCAAAAGCCTCGGATAAAAGCTTCACAAAAATATCAAAATCACGAACCTCCGGATTTGCCTACTATATCAAGTGTTTTGACGATTCTGCGATAGTCAACACCCGGTAATATACACAAAAAAAATCGAGGTGAAGATGTACCAAATTTTTGTCGAAAACTTTGGAAGAGAACATCCGAAAAAATATACAAAAAAATTAAGGTTCCGGAAGGATATTGATTTTTGGGGTCTTGATCGGGAGATTTTTGAAAAATCCACTCATTGCCACATCTGCAAGCAATTTATTAACCAGAGGATGAAACACAGTCCGCGATGACACTGTCATTTCAACGGCAAATTCAGAGGAGCGGCCCACAATAGATGTTAATTGGCATACAGAAAGCCCTAAATTTATTCGATATTTTCCACAATCTTGGGGATATGAGGCCCATCTGTTCATCAAAAAAGCTCGGCAAAACCGAAGGTAAGATGATTGCATTCCCATGAGCGCAAAAGTAGTATTTCATCACGAAAAAGATAGAAGTAGATCATTAGTCAAAGAGGTAAAAAAATCTCAGTCAAACGTAATCTTAGATTTCTCGACAGCTTCAAACTCATCGAACTAGTTGGTAAACTTAGTTTCAATCTTTCCGAGTTTGACTGAAATTTCAAAATATTTTACTAGTGATAATCATAAGACAGCTTTACTCAGGAAGGGAGGTCTACCTAAGATTACACAGATCTCTCGAAAAATCAACGACAACCAAACTTCCACCAAAGGATGCTTCTTTCCAAGCTCAACGACACGAACATATCCGAGGAGGAATATATCCACGCTCAAAAGGTATGGTCTGCCTTCGACATAAAATCGATGAGAGAGTATCACGATATATACCTCAAGATGATGTTCTTCTTCTCGCGGATGTGTTTGAAAATTTCAGGAAAGTCTGCATGAAAAATTACGAAGCTTGATCCAGCATGGTATTTTACAGCTCCGGGTCTCTCTTACGATGCTATGCTGAAGGAAACGGGGATCAGATTGGAACTCACACGGAGCACGACATGTTCATGGATGATTGAAAAGTGTATTAGAGGTGGTGTGTCGGTGATTCCCACCAGGTATGGAGAGACCAATAACAAGTAATGGGGGAAGATTATGATTTGAGGTCCTTCGAAGTTCAGCCAGTATTTGGCTGCCAACAATCTCTATGGGTGGGCGTGAGTAAGAAATTGCCGGGGGAGGCTTAAATGGATGACTGACAAGTAAACTTCCAACTGGCTGGAACACCCATGCATCTTAGAGGTGGATCCGATTACCTCTCCGAGATACATGATCTTCACAATGATTAACCTCTAGCTCCAAAAAAAATTATGATCGATGGGGTGAAAAAACTAATCCCAAAATCTCTTGGGTAAGAAAAGTATATTCCTCAATCATGAGCTCTGAAACAGTACCTAGAAAATGGATTAGTTTTGAAAAAATAAAAAAAACCATAGTGGTATCAAATTCGAGGAGTCAAGTTTCAGAAAAAGTACATAGCTGAATACTAAATCCGTAGCGAGCCAAGAATGAATTCGAGAAAGATTTTTTCAAGATAATGAACAATTCCGTATTCGGCAAGACCATGGAAAATTTTCGAAATCGCGGTCGATATTAGACTAGTCAACTCGAAGGCCCAGGGTCAAAAATTAGAGTCTAAACCGATCTTAATCAAGTGACTATATTCGATGAAAATCTGTCATCATTCCAAGAGGAAAACCAAAACGGGACTCGGACAAACGAGTTATTTGGGTATATGAGAATTCTCACATTTCGAAGACCAAGAGGTTTTTTTTTAGATAAAGTTCACGTACAAAATACAGCAAGCACCAGTATGGAAGTAGAGTAAAACTCCTTGCCACAGATACGGATGCTATGATATATGAGATTCCGACCGAAGATTTATACAAGGACATAGCCCCAGGGACGTGAAACATTATTCGATACACCAAATATCCAAGCCGATCATACATAGGAATTCAACTGGGAAAAACAAAAAATTCCCGGTCTATTCAAGTGAATAGGGTGGAAAGCAAATAGCTGAATTTGTTGGACTGAGAGCGAAAGCTCTATTCATACAAGATGTATGAGGGAGAAGAGGAAAAACGTGCAAAGGCTGAAGAAGTCCGTCGCGCTAAGAAAATTACCTTCGAGGATTCAAAAAATCTATTTGACCAAAAACCTCAAATTGCGGACGATGAACGTGAATAGGAGCCACGCCATGAGGTCTACACAGAAGAGGTAAACAAAATAGCTTTGTATGCAAAAGATGATAAGAGAATTATCTTGGAGACCAAAATTCACACCCTCGATTGGGGCACTACAAATCAACTTGAGCTGCAAAAAAACTCTCAAAAAATTTTAAAACTAAAAAATTAATTTTTTATTTCAAATATTCGCGGTGACGTGTCATACTGAAAGCATAATGGGTAATAGGTATGAAAAAAATATTTACACTTCCATTATAAATTATGCAGGCGGTGACCTTTGAGCCAAAACTTTGGATGCTACGCATCGGCTCCAGACATTGGCTCTGCTTTCAGACGTTGAAAGAAAAAAAAAAAACTGCAATCCTTCCAGATAGATGACCTTTGACAGCCAAAACATCGGCTGTAAAGCTAGCTGGATATGAGACTCCACCTCTCCTCTTTTTGCAACCCAGACTTGAGACTGGCTATGGTAGAGTTAGTGGGTCTTAACTAACAAAGAAACAACTGCTACTTCCGTTTCAGATAGGTGACCTTTGGCAGCCAAAACATCGGCTGCTGACTAGATATATACTCTAGCCGGGATTTAAAAAAATTATATTATGCAGGCGGGTTACCTTTAACAGCCAAAACATCGGCTGCTGCTTTTGAATTAGAAACTACTTCCGTTCCAGATGGATGACCTTTGGCAGCCAAAACATCGGCTGTAATATAAACACAATACCAGCCTAGCATAATAAACAAGCTAAAGGTATGACGCGTCATACCGAAAGCATCATAGGAAAGCAAAAACAAAAATGTTGAATTTACTTACTTGTTAAGGTATGGCATATCATACTGAAATCATCTAAGAAGCTTTTGAATACTGCATACTGGTTGAACATGTTTTTTGTTTTGTTTAGTATTATAATTTTATTGTACATCACAACGCAAACCTAACACCAACATGACTTAATAAAACACGCTGGTATTGTGTTCAAACTATGAATCATCATATTATGTAGCAGTTGAATGAATACACTCACTGGCAAAAGTCAAGTTCACGACCATACATCCTGTATATAACATTCGTTGACTTTTTTTGGAGACCACTGCCGACAAGAATTACTAACTTCTGAAGGTGCATCAAAACACATTGGTTCTGGTTCTGGTATATTTCCATGTTTGTAGAGAGATAGCAAAAACAGACTCCAACCCACGCTATATGAATCAAGTAAATACTGATCTGGTTTCAACTGGTATGAACTTTGTGCCATAAAAGTGTCTGGCAAAGTGCCCAATATTTTCTCTTTATTACAAGGTCAAGTTCATGCTTACTACTTATTATAGCATGACTGAACAGCCAAAACACAAGATGATGGCGCTATACATGTATTTAGCTGAAATTTTCTGTGATGCATAAAAAAAAAATTCTAGCTGGATATCCAGCTAGGATCGTTTTTTTTGCCGATTTATAAATTTTGTAAATCAAAATCTTCACACAGTTTCATGAAAATTTCTGTGTATATCTCGATCTCCTCTATCATGTACATGAAGGATAAAACTACAGATGATAGATTTGTTGGCCAATTTTTGAATTTCCCGCTGACATTATGACTCATGTGTTTACAAAAATGGCGAATTGTCAATGCAAAATACGTGTACAATATCATAAACGCCCGTGCACGCCGCAGAGAGCGCACACAATTTTTGAGTCGATTTGGTGTCTATCTACTCCCCTCCTGCATTCAATTCCACAAATATAGCGATAAATGTTGGTTGACTAGGTTCCTTGATGCTTGTAGATTGCTAAAATTGAATTCACAGCTTCGTAAGGTTGAAGGAAATATGAAAAATCGCGAGTTATTTACAGCTACTTACGTACGAATCTCAATGAACATTCCACTTCTTACGGTGAAATTCTCTGCATACAGCCAGCGTAATACACGGCGCACTCAAATACTAGACTTGATCGAAATCTTGGACTTGGCACCAGCAGTTTGTACTGATTGTATGGGTTTGAATTGGCGTTTCTT
>JAMKCH010087390.1:0-16381 GCA_023653785.1 Ophioderma brevispina | reverse complement strand
CGCCTCAACAAGATCACGTGATCACACAAAAATCCTAACACATAAGAACCCTGACTTTTACACTCATTTTAGCCCACACACTGCTAGTACTTAAGGATTGTTTTGCATGATAATGGAATATCTTGTGGTTCTGAAACTTCTTGAACACTTTTTATCTCTAAATACTGACATGTGTTTAGTACAGTACAGTATAGGCACATTGCAATGCATTGTGGGATTAATTTGTTTTGATGGAAATAATAAAGTTGAAGTTGACCTCTTTCAGAGCTCAGTGGATGAAGGCATATTGCCTAGTCAATATGGAAGCTAGCGTAATTGGTCTGTTCAAAAAGGTGGGACAAGGGTAAACCAGTATTGTGTGCAAGTTTTTAGAGCACACAATCCATTCAAGAAAATGAAACACCTTGAAATACTGGATATAATGAATGATAATCAACACGCATTTAGAGACAACTACAGTTACACAGATCTTGCAGACTGCTTACGACTTCACATAAAACTTAGAAGCTGGGCTTACTACTCATCTAGCTATTTTTGACTTTTCAAAGGCATTTGACAAGCTGCCACATAAAAGACTCTTGTAAAAGTTTCATACATCGGTAATTCTCTTCTAGCCTGGTTAAACTCAGCGTACTGTGAAGGAGAAAAATCAAATCCAAGAGAAGTCCATTCTGGCGCCCCTCAGGGTACACTCACTGTTATTTCTACTCTACATAAACGATCTGCGAAATTATTTGTCCAGTTCAGTGAGACTTTTGCTGACGATTTCTTGGTGTACAATTCTGGGAAAGACACACAACACATTAGCAAGCTTCAAGAAGCCTTGAATGGACTTCAGGTGTGGCAGATGATGTCCGTTAACCCAGGGAAGTGCTATACAATGCAAATATCCTTCAAGAAGAACACACCATCACACTCATTCACCTATGTGGTCAAGTACTTCAGATGGTCGAGTCCCATCCCAGCCTCATTTGGGTATTGATATTGATTAAAAAATGCTTTGGAATGTGAATATCAATAATACCATCAAAAAAGCAGTTTTGTGTTTCCTGATAAAGACACTATCAGTGATTTACTCGAAAGAGTCAAAATATTTGAAATTTGCAGTCAATAAAAAAAATTGAAGGATAAGTCTAATTCTCATAACTTACTTTTTCCAAGTGAAGAATTGCCAGAAAAGGAAGAAAACGGCGGTCTTCAAAGATATGACTCTCCATTCAAGTACGTGTTGTAGTAAGTGTCCGTTCGGACAGTAATGACTAAAATATCCGATTTTGTGCTTATTAGGTTGCTTCTGGTCTTATCATTTGCAGGGTATGTTAGGGTACTCGTACTTGTTACAGACATGTAAAACTCTGATTTTTTATGATTTTTTCGATTTTATGATTTAGCAAGTCACTGATAGTGCCTTAATAAACTTTCGGTATTGTCCAACCAATGTTAAAGTTTGCACATACATATTTGTGTGAGCTGGTCATCTCCATGAAAAGATTAATAAACATTCATCCTTGTCTGCCTGGAGAACTAAGTTCAGAGATTTTCTGAGGAGGGCGCCCTCAATTTCCAAAAAAATGTGTTTTTTGCATGTACATACTGCTTGTCCATATACTAATCACTGTGTGAAATAACTAAATCGAATTCCTTCATATAGAAAATCACAATTACTGCATCAAAACGAAAAATCCGATTCATCTCAAATTTCGGAATTGTGCATAGGTTACTATCTTTAGTTCTAGTTGACTATTTTTCATTATTACACAAAAAATAATATTTCGAAATCTCTGAACAAGTAATCGTATATGTAAATATACCGTTCTGATGCTGTCCGCTAGGAAAGCGTTGGACACCTTTCGCACCTAACACCTATAGATAATATATATCGCTCATCTGCCAAAACTGGCTTGTTAAGTTAATTGGTAAGAGCGCCGTCACTTGTAGTACGGAAGTTGCCGGTTCGAGTCCGGTCAATTGCACATGTTTTTTTTTCAACATTTGTGTGCGCTGGCCATCTCCGTGTAAATATTAATAAATATTCATCCTTGTCTGCCTGGAGAACTAAGTAATTAAAATCTGATGGTGTGTTTATGGTTTCATATTCTACCTTTCCACAGCAAATCGATGCAATTACAGTATCCAAATAAAACCTGCAGGCACTTTTCCGTTAATCGCATTGGCTAGCTCACCGGGGTCTGGTAATACTTGGGTACGTTACCTAATTGAAAGCGCTACTGGATTTTACACTGGAAGTGTTTACGATGACAAAATCCTCTACAGAAATGGTTCGTATAATATCGCAAAAAAGGGGGGATCTTTCCCTCCCAGTCCCTAATACCCCATAGGCTTTTCAGAATAAAACTGTATTTTCTATAGTGTCAGAATTTCATTTAAAGGGGCACTTCGTGATCCACAGCCTCGTCACCCCGACTTACCTCAAAAAAGTTGAGATTTTCATATCATCTGAACCGTTAGCCTTTACTCCATGTGTGCCAAATCTTACGTGCAAATTCGGCCGTGTCTGTAAGTAATTCGCAATTTTATATTTTCTGTCCGTAAACGGACAGAAATTATAGCACAGTGGCCTATGGGACCGTAGGAAATTAGCATTTGCTCATAACGCAAAACCGCAAAGTCGGGATCAGCTAAAAACTTGTGAATAAGCTTTTCTCAAGGATATCTAGTGAACAATGACTAAAACAGAAGGTGCTAGAATCACGAAATGCACCTTTAAGGTCCGTGGTTAGCTCTACTCAGAGTCTGTGGTATAAACGACTGATAATGAAGACTACAATCTCTCTGAGTCAACCAAACCCACCGCCGAGTGGTATTTTGAATTTTGTTAATCAGTGGACAAGTTGGTTCGTATGAGGGCGTATGGGCGGCCATTGGGTCAAAAAGGTGGCAGCGCAGTATTAAAAGGACCGATGCCCAAGAGTGCAGGAAGGCCCAGCCTGATTTTTTTAGGATTTTAGTTTTTTTATTTGTTTTGTATATACATTGGATGCATCGTGTTCGTGAGTGCTATTCCAAATAAATAAATGTTTGATTTTATGTTAATTGAACCTACTGTGTCCTGAATCCGAAGACAGAGCCGAGACTGTGGGACAGTCTAGTCCATGGTTGGAGGTGAAAATGTATAAGTGTTTGTAATACTTTTAATTCAGATTTTTCGTTTTGAGGTAATAAACATTTTAATGTGTAGAATAACAGTAGGACATGCATAGAATAGAAAAATGTGTAAAACAAAAGTCCATCAGGAAAGGAATCGCAATCCCGCTGGAGCCATGGTTCAGGTTCTATAGATAACAACGAAATAAAACGCCTTAGAGAAGTGTTGCGTGTAGACTCTTTTCATACCGGATCCGGAATTTTATCATAAGTAGTGATTTTATATGACGCTCGTCGAATTGAGCTTAGCTATTTATCATAGTTAGTACGTGAGCAAGCATTATGTATGTGTAAGAAGATACGATTTGTCAATATGAGGGCAGTATTCTTGAGGAATATCTGAATCAGATGATAGCGGTGAGCGGTGAGGTTGCGAAGAACTATTTTACGGCTGTCTACTGAAAATCTTGTCGCAGGAGAGTGATTTTGAATAATTTATCAAAGCGCTTTACATTTATTCCGCTGCCTCTAGAATATGTCAGCTGCTCAATGGACAATATCCATAATTATTACACCTCATGAATATTCATGAACATAATCATGCTATTTCATTGGCTGAATCCTATTACGTGAGCTATTTCCCTAGGGAAATAGATAGAACTGTTCCCTACAATCTCGTCCCCAGAGTCACAGTGAGGTGTAATAAAAGGTGGAGCGAGGCAAGCGAGGTGAAGTGCCTGGCCCAAGTGCACAACACATTGGTCTCAGCGGGAGTCGAACCCAGGACCTTTGGGTCATGAGGCAGTCGGTGTATCCACTGGACGACATGTGCCCTCAAAGCACATCCGGCTTGTTACGTACTGCTTGAAATTGTCCCATGGAAAAAGAAACAAGTTTTGCTGGAGTTTGCACACAAGAGAGGCGGCGTTTGTGTACCATTCAGGTACATTTCTGTAACAATTTACTGGAAATGAACTAGAAACGTACTGGAAATGTACTAAAATGTACTTGAAATGTATTCCTAAAGAAAAGCCTGCAGAAAGGTACATTTGGAGAACAATATGCTCATAATGTTCCAGATGTGCACCTTTAGAGCATCTACAGAAAAGAAAAAGTGTATTTCGACCATAATGTCTTTAAAATGTACTTAAAATGTGACCAAAAGTTTGTGTTTGGCTGAAACTGTGAGCTAATAATAAAGCTGAGATTATCTGAGAATGGCTTGTGCCAGAGAAAACCACTTCTTGCTATTTTTATAAGATTGCTGTACCTTTTTATTCAGTGACTATCTGGCAATAGCTTAGGAAGTAGTTACAACTTGTGATGGCGCTATAACATATGCCCATCTGGCAGTCGCATTTTCTCCAAAGTTTACTGGTCAAACACAGTTGTTTGAAAATCTCATTTATTATGACAAAACCAAAATACAGAGTGTCCCAAAGTAAATGCAATCCTCGCAGTTGGTGCTATCATTTCAAAATTACTGAGGATTATGGGCCATTCTTCGGGATGTCACACACGTGACCGAATTTTGTTTGCCTCCCATGACAAAACAAATAATCTAGCGAAAGTGGAAAAATTATTTTTGGTTATATTTTGTCCAAACCTAACCAAAAATAATATTTCCACTTTCGCTAGATTGGTTGCTTTGTCATGGGAGGCAAATCAAGTTTGGTCACGTGTGTGACATCCCGAAGAATGGCCCTTATTCAAATGTTATAATATATTCTGATTGATAAACTTGTTTCGTACATCCTGTCCAATTTTTGTCCGATACGGTTCACTAGTTTTGAAAACAAAAGCTATTATGTACCCCGCTGTCAAATTACCCCATTCCAAGTTTGCGGTAGATCGTTGAAGCAGGTTCACCTTGAAAAGTTGAATAAGATATCTTTTAACTACAAGAATCTCCTGGTACTAACCTTTTTTTAAATACTAAAATATTTGTCGTTATTGTATTATCCACAGTCTTTTATCGTCTTTGCATTATTTTCCTCTACTCATATTGAGAATAGTAACTTAGCGACTTGGCCAAACTTAAATGTTGTATCTTCAGTGTGTCTGACAAATCCGCGTGAATATTGCAAAATGCAGCGGAGGGATTAAATACCAAATGAATGGAAATGGTAATATATATATATGGATGTTGAAGACCATATCATATAATATGTTATAATATGGACCATTTGATAGACACAACAAACAACACAAATAAACCACTGAAAACCAGACTTGAGTTACATCAAACACAATGTCAGTTGTCATTGTGAACAGAGACCATTTCCCTTATTTGTCAAAGACATGTTGTCTTTAAATGCTTTTAATATTAAAATATTTAGTTTAGTACAAAGTTATACTGGGTTAAATGAACCAAACTTAAGTAGTAAGGATAAAGAAAGAGACAGGAGAAAAACAAAAACCAGCACCTGCGTACTTAAGCAGGCCTTGATTGTGTATTTACCAGTCAAACTTGGAACGGCTTAAATTGTGGCTTACTTACGTAATCGCCTTTGTTCTACAACAGTGAAGCAAATTAGATGAAATTTGAACAGTATGTTGAGAAAATGATAGGCCGTACAGATATCTCGCAACATTTCAACATTTTAAAAATAATTTTGAAATTATAGCCGCAACCATTTCCATTCATTTGGTATTTAATCCCAACGCTGCAATTTACATTATTCACGCGGATTTGTTAGACCCACTGGAGATGTTGGCCAAGTCGCTAAGTTACTATTCTAAATATTAGTAGAGCAAAATACTGTACAGACAATAAAAGGCCGTGGATATAACGACAAATATTTTAGTAATTTATTTTTTTTAAACAGATAGTACCAGGAGATTTTTGTAGTTGAAAGACATTTTATTCCACTTTCAAGGTGAACCTGTTTCAACGATCTAAGGCAAACTTGGAATGGGGTAATTTGACAGCGGGTTACATAATAGCCTTTGTTTTCAAAACTAGTGAATCATATCAGACAAAAATTGGACAGGATGTACAAAACAAGTTCGTAAATCAGAATATGTTATAAAATTATAATAATTCTTAGCAATTTTGAAATTATAGCACCGACTTCGAGGATTGCATTTATTTTGGGACACCCTGTAAAACCAAAAATATAAACAGCAACACATTTTTGATAACTGATTTGGATTATTTATTTCACTAACTACATCCTGTGTAAATTTTACGAAATTTAATTGCGGACAAATTTTTATATTTCTTTAATGCAATTGAAGACTACAGTGGACGATGACTCATTTCCAGCAGCCTCTCTATCAGTAGGCTGACAGGAGCGTTGAGATGGACTCGGGACATTAGTGGCATTTGAATCCTTCTTCCACTGTGGTCTCCAGTGTTGGTACTCTTTTATGTGCAATATCATTGTAATTTTTAAGTCTTTTTAATATACAATTTCTGTTTGGTCTTTTGACCATAGAGGCTATTTTAAATAAACCATAATGCATTTTTACTTTACTAAATTAATGCTCGTGTATTATGGACGGTAGGTTTGTTGTAACAGTTCGATTTCTTGTAGAGGTAGTGTCACGTTTGTACATAATTTGGTTGTCGATCCATACATTCTGCCCGTCCTCGCAGATTTTGTTCGAGAACTTTGATTGGGTTTATTTACCGCTCTGAATTTACTTGTATAGTAGATGCCTTAGGAGCACTTCGGCAGATATGTCGCGCTTTATTCAAATTTAATATTAAGTTTAGGCACAAATATTATACTCAGGCTAACGGTTCAAACTCACACTAATGGCGCCAATGAAATAGATCTCATCTCAAAGGGTTTCCGCGCTTGTAAAATAAAGATGCGCGTTTGGTGTTCGCATGCCAGTGTCTTCTACCAGTGTCTTTAAACGGCCCATGCGTGTGGCCCCTGAAAATATACTTATGTTCATGTTTGAAAATTTGCTAACTTTGGATTTGTTAGTTTTCCTTATTATGCTATATGTCATGTTGTATATTAATTTCGTATTTTAAGTATTTGTTGTAAGGTGCTATGTTTTCTTTGTAGAGCGCCATATATAAATTATTATTTAGATGATATAAAAATCTCAAGGTAACTCTGGGGGACGAGGCTTTGAATCACGATTTTTCCTTTTAATATGATTTTCATAATTGGTTTAGTTGGCCTTGACAACATAGACACAAATATGAATTCAGTATGATTACTTTTGACAAAGATATTTTTGTGTAAATTGGCGGCCATATTGGAATAAAATGGCTGCAAAAGATATTATTAAAAAGTAATATTATATTTGGATTATTTGACTCTGAAAACTTAAGGTTATACACAAAAATCAAATTCATATCATTATTTTATGCAAAGCTATAACAAAAGTACCAGTTTAGGGTACATTGGCGCCATTTTGGAAAACAAAATGATTGACACTATATCTTTAAAAAGTAGCATCATATTTTGATTCCTTACGCCTGGAAATAAGCAAAGACACAAATATCAAGCACGTTTCAGTATCATTAACCGAGATATGAGGCATTGAAACTAAAGATGGCGGCCATTTTGAAAAATGGCCATAATGGCCGCCATAGGTCAAATCTAGCTGGGATCCGGTTTTGAAATAGTTACTTATAGTCCATATTAAGCGTGTGCCAAGTGTCATATTTCTATCACAAAGTGCACAAATTTTTGGCTTATCCTCTGGACTAAACCTATATGGTACACTGCACATGGAAGAACTGGACAGTTATCCAGTCTATATAGTATCCTTTGGTTGAACAGTATTGTATTGTTTAGATAAATAAAAACCGCTTCAAAGCGCAAAGAACATAGTGTAACCGTCGAACAAACACTGGTTGTGTTTCGATGACGTCACTAGCAAGTCTACAGTAGCAGCGTTCTCGTCACGGTCTTTCTTTTTGGTTGTCCCAGAAGCCACTGTACTATAATTTTTTAAGTATTTTTTTAGGTAAGACAGGGAAAGAGGCTGTGGATGTGCCTTATTTATAAAGATGTATTTGTATTTTTTTTTTCAATTTGCAGTTTAAAATAAAAGCTTTACTTATTTATTTGAATTTAGCTATCACACCACTTCCTCTTCAATATTTACACAGCCTTCAATCTTCCGATGTTAATTAACCATGGTTGCGTTGCAAAATTACAGGGTTCGGAGGGGAACTAGAAAAATGGCAAAGTGGGAAACTGATAGTTGTGAAAACGCATTCATACTACAAGAATTATGTGTTGAAATTTGATGGCGCCATACTTATCATTCGAGATCCATACAAAGCACTAATCGCCGAGTACAACCGCGGATATGGCGGGGGTCACACAGGCTATGTCGCGAAAGAAGAGTTTAAGACACCAAGTAAGTTTACTGGACAATATGCAGTTTTAGATTTTATGCACCAGGTGTGTACTTGTATACCTGGAATGTGCAATTCCTTTGTTCATGGATTGATCCAACAAAAGAATTCTACGTTTCACGTACAAGTACATGTATCGTGAATGTCATAAAAAACTCGCTATAGACCATTTGCACGATCCCCGAAATGCATCTCATTCGGTGCCCATTTCCATCCGGGAACTTGTACCAGATGTCATGTTTACAACAAAATTTGTTGTTCGTTCGCGTCGCCAAACAGTGCCTAAAATTAATATACAAAGTACCTTTTCACGTGAAGTTAATCTTACAAAAATGTAGAAGAATATCTATGGAACAAAAAACAATCGAGGCACTGGTGTTGAAATTCACGACAAAACGTGATATTTTCGATCGTAACTGTGCTCTACTTGTCACCTGACGGACGATTACACAACTATAGTGCAACGTCACAGATAGGGTAAGTTTTCTGGTATTTTCGTTACGCTCCTAACCGTATGTTTTTAGCCGACTTGAGGCTGGTAAAAGTTCCCGGATGGAAATGGGCACCGAATGAGATGCATTTCGGGGATCGTGCAAATGGTCTATTAGCTAATCTGCTTCCATAGTTAGCAATCTTGGCACACGATTTTAAAAGAGCACTACGAGATGTCGTTGCACACATTTTTACGACACTTGGATACGTTAGTCCTTGGGTTGTGACCCACATGTAGGTGGGTCAAACTCAACCAGCGGTTGACTGTCGAGCTGTCAGTACCTGATGGATGAACCGTGTCTCATTGCCTTAACACTTAAAGTGACCAGGGGGGTTCCTAGGGACCCCCAAAATTTGTTTTCGCGCTTGTAATTGTCTGACTTTTAAATGCGCTTATTTTCATACCAAAATAATTAAAATCGGCCGTTAATGAGTTAATTAGTGGGGGTCTCATGGAACCCCCCCCCCCTTGGGCACTAACGGAAGTCATTTGAGAATATTTTTAAAAATAAGAATAAGAAACCGAGAACCAAAGCAAATTTTTTTCTGCTGATATAAGTTCAAACATACATGTAAGTAAACAATTATTAGTAACATTAAAAATAATTAACCCTTTATGTGCTGAAAACAAACAATTTCATCATGTACGTTGCCAAACCGTTACTGTACAAACTCTATGGGAAAATGACGTGTATTTTGCAACACCCGTAAAAATACAGGATTCCCTAAAACTGCTGGTTTTGTGTTAAATATAAGTAATTTGGGTCTTCTAGAATAGATGTCAACATAAAATAAGTTTTCAAAATTGTTGATGCAAGCGCAAGGCTCATTTGAATTTTCCGTCTTTTTGCCCAATTTTCGCGTGTTTTGAAAACAATGTTTTGCACCTAATTTGCACCCAAAATAACAAATCTCATTTTTATTGCTGATTTGGGGTTGTCAATGCTCTCTTCGAGTGGAGCAATGTTTGCGATCTTAACTTTCATCCATCTAAGTACCAACTCATTTCTGTTACTAGGCGCCGGAAAGTTATTAATTATTTTTACAAAATGAATGGCATTGCTCTTGAGCGGACAGATTCTGTTAGGGACCTATGTATTAGTATTTCTTCAAAACTTGTTTGGAATAGTCACATCAGAAACATTGTCACCAGATGTAATCGTAAAATTGGTATGATCAAACGCACCATTGGTTATAATGCCCCTCTCCACGTTTCAAAAACACTTTATACTGCCTTAGTCAGGAGTGAGGCAGAATGTGCTAGGTATGACCTGGACAAAACTGCTACAGAAGATTTTCTTGCTGTAACTTGTTGTACAAACCCTCCCGAACAACATATCAAAAAGGTAGAAAAAGGAAGCATGGCAAGACATGCTAATTTGCATAAAACCTATGTGCAATTTTTGCCTATATTTTGGTTTTTATATTAAAAGGGGACGACCCGATTGAAGTAAATAAAGTTTTCATCTTGATAGAATGGTCTTCACCCCTAAACCCCATCTGTAGAGTTTCGCGCTGATATTTCAACCCGTTTTCATGTGAGAGCTAAAAACATGATTTTCTTAGCCCTCTATCTCTATGTGTAAAATTAATATCGGTCGACCAAAAATGGGGTACATTTTTGCTCATAACTTCCAAACTAAATATCCTTTAGCCCAAAGATTTCACAGGGTAAATGAGAAAAATAGTAGCTTTCTTCAAATACCAAACTGTTGACCACTTCTGGAAAAATCTTGGAGTTTGGGGACGATACTATTAGCGATCAGGCCACGGCCCTTTAACTCTTGAGTCTAGAACCCGAGGTACTTGAGGTCTAACCGTTTTTAGTTGGGTACCGTGTGTAGTGCAGATAGGTTGATGATTCTCTTCTTCATCGACGGTCATGTATTTCATTCCGTCTAGTCTCTTTGGCATTTAGATGTAGGCTGACTTTATCTGCAGCATTCTCAAATGATGCTTTGTAGTAGATCTTGTGCAGCACATATCACATCACCTGTTAGAGCTCGCAGTCAAGGTCTGTGAGATCCTGACTTTGGTGACGTCTAGAATGCTTGACCGCCTTTTTATGCTGCTGTCCTACCGATTACCCAGGAAATGACCCGCTTTTTAAAATGTTCACATACTCATTGACCCCATTTTCTTCTTTCCTGCTATCCACTTTTATCACAAGTTTGCATAAAATTATCCACTTTTTTAAAGAATTTGAACACCCAAATTCAAAATTTTCGCAGCCAACGTGCACAGTTTTATCACTTTTATAATTTCATGGCAGCAATTTTATAATTTCATGGGAAATGACAATTTGAACTCTGGAAAAGAGGCACTTCCTATTTTAACTTCAGGTTTTAACGTCATTGGCCCCCTTCTTAAAGTTTCATACTGGATGACCCCATCTTTATTCAGCTTGTGTACCGAATGACCCCGTATTTTTTATCTGAAAGGACCTGGGAAAGGATCCCGGTGAGGCGTGGATATCCAGGTGGGGTTGAAGAGAGACCGAAAAGGATCCTATTTTTCACCTTGCCGAGGCACACATACCCATTACTTCGCATTGGAGTGCCCCCGACATTAGCTGACCCAATGTGTTTTGAATAAATACTGATAATAATTCGATAAATAAAGATATCCCCATCCCGATTGCAGTCTGACAAATCATCTAGAATGCAAAATTAATTTTGGCGGGAGAACTGCGGCCATCTTGAATAATGACCATCACTTTCCACTTTTAATATATCAATTGCAAGTGCTATACACTTGGAAGGCATAGCCATGCAAAGCATGTTCAAATACTAACAGAAAAATGGAAAATCTCCCTAAGCATGCATTTATGAGCTATATACCTTTGTCGAAATATGGGCGTATACATCCACGTAAGATAAATGCAAATTAGCATGTCTTGCCAGGCTTCCCTTTTTCTACCTTTTTGATATGTTGTTGGGAGGTTTTTACTGCTAGTTATAGCAAGAAAACCTTCTGTAGCAATTTTGTCCAGGTGTACCTAATACAAGGTACGTGATTTTCTTAGCCCTATATGTGTAAAATTGATATCGGTCGACCAAAATGGGGTACATTTTCGCTCATAACTTCCAAACCAAATATCCTTTAGCCCTAATATTTCACAGGGTAAATGAGAGTCTTGGAGTATGGGGACGATGCTATTAGCGATCAGGTCACAGCCCTTTAACTCTTGAGTCTTTCTTGCTGTCCAACATAGGGCCCGAGGTACTTGAGGTCTAATCTTTTTGAGTTGGGTACCGTGTGTAGTACAGACCTAGTGTGATGATTCTCTTCCTCATTGAGGTAATGTATTCCATTCCGTCTCTTTGGCATTTATATGTAGGCTGACTATCTGCAACATTCTCAAATGATGCTTTGTAGTAGATCTTGCGCAGCACATATCACATCCCCTGTAAGAGCTGCGTAGTCAAGGTCTGTGAGATGCTAACTTTGGTGACGTCTAGAACGCTTGATCACCTTTTTATGCTGCTGTCCTACCTTTTACCCAGGCTATTACCCAATGAACCCCTTTTTTAAAATGTTCACATACTCAATGACCCACATTTTTTTCTTTTCTGCTATTCCCTTTTATCACAAGTTTGCATACAATTATCCATTTTTTTAAAGAATTTGAATCCAAATTCGAAATTTTCGCAGCCTACCTGCACATTTTTAACAATTTCATGGCAGCTATTTTATAAATGCTTGGCAATTTGAACTCTGGAAAAGAGGCACATCCTATTTTAACATCATTGGCCCCTTCTTTAAGTTTCATACTGGATGACCCCATTTTATTCTGCTTGTGTACCGAATGACCCCGTATATTTTGGGGTACATTTTACCACCTGTATCTTCCACCTGTCCGAGGCACATATACCCATCACTTCACATAGGGAGTGCCCCCGGCACTAATTGACCCAATGTGTTTGAATAAATACTCTCTGATAATAATTTGCTAAATAAATATCTCCCCATCCCGATTGCAGTCTGACAAATCATCTATATAGAATGCAATATTATTGCGGGTTGGCGGGAAAATTGCGGCCATCTTGAATAATTACCATCACTTTCCACTTTTAATATATCAATTGCAAGTACTACACACCTTGCAGTCATAGCCATGCAAAACATGTTCAAATACTAACAGAAAAATGGAAAATCTCCCTAAACATGCATTTATGAGCTATATACCTTTGTCAAAAATATGGGCGTATACGTCCACGTAAGATAAATGCAAATTGACATGTCTTGCCAGGCTTCCCTTTTTCTACCTTTTTGATATGTTGTTTGGGAGATCTTTTACTGCTAGTTACAGCCAGAAAACCCTCTGTAGCAATTTTGTCCAGGTGTACCTAGTATTTTTCATAGATTGAGTGGACTAATATAGCATGTAGACAAGGTGCAATTTTGGTTGCCAAGGAAATTCGTTGTGCCGCTCTTCAACACATTGTATTGCATTGCAATGCGCTGCTTCATACTGCATTGGAATACAGTACCATGCAGCATTGATGGTAGGCTGCATTGCAGTAGTACTGCACTGCAATGAAATTTAAAGTACTTTGTTCTCCAGGTAGACAAGGATGTATATTAGTCAGGAGGAATTGTGGGCACAGGGTGGAAATGGAGTACAGACTTTTTCCATTGATCGATTTTTGTCAATGATGACCTAAGCTAATAATTTCTGGAGGGTGTGCAAAATTTCGTGCAGTGCCATTTTCTAGAAATACAATATGGCCGCTATCACTCTCAAATTCATTCAAATGGCCATAATTTTATTCACTAGATCCAGGTTTTAAAGCGCGATGAATCTTTTGGACCGGTTATTGACGTGAATTGATCACAACATTACCAGCAAACCCAATATGGCCACCCTAAAACCCAATACGCACTGAAATCATTCAAGTGACCATAATTCATCAAGTATTTGTGATAGAGACATAATTCTGCTCTCTATACCCAATAGGAACTCATATCTGACATTTCAAGTGGGTTAGCAAGCTTACCAATCAAGATGGAAGCCAATATGGCTGCCTTTTAAGATCTTTAAAACCTACGAATTGTCATATTTTCACAATATACTGGCCGTCATTTTGAATTTTAAGTATGTTATCAAAACAAATATACCAGATACGAGTTATTAATGCTCAAAGGCATACATCTCATACTTTAATTTAAACTTAAATAATCATTTTGGGTGTTTTAACTAAATACAATACATATGTATCGTAATTTATAGGTTTTAAAGAAGGTAAAAAGGCAGCCACATTGGCCCCCATCTTGACATTTTTGCATGTTAAAGAAACAGAAATTCCAGATAAGAATGTCAAATGGTCAAATACTTATCCCATACCTTAATTTACACCTTTATAATAATAATTAGTTGATGTAACTACATATAATACACATATAATGTAGGTTTTACTATTTTTAAAGGCGGCTGTATTGACTGCCATCTTGAATTCTGAAAATCTCCATAACAGAGAAAAGCCAAATAAGGGTTTCTAGTGATCAAATACATGTATCTCATAAGTGTAAAGCATAAAGCATGCATATAGACACGGGAATCAAGCCTCTAAACTGCAAAATGTGCAGAACACTTGTCGTGTCCGGATGCGTTGGAAATGCATTCTAGAGGTGTTAAAGTAACACTTGCAGAGTGTGATCAATTGTAACAGATTTTGAACACCTGCAGAACAAATTTTAGGTGTTCAGCATGTATTCAAGTAGCGTATATAGGTATAATTGAGGTGTTAAGATCATTTTAATGATTCCGAGAGCATATTTGACTTTTGAGCAGCCATATTGGATTTTCATGGCAATGTAATGATAAAATTACATTACCAACACTTCCTCGTACTTAAAACATCGGATTACCGAGAAATATTTGTCTCTATCGGAAACACTTATGGGGTTTTTATTGATTTTGGACATGGTAGCAGCCATATTGGATTTTCAAAAATGGCACTGTAACAAATTTTGCACACCCTCCAAAAATTATTGGCTAAGGTCCTAATGAACTAAAATCTATCAATAGAAAAAGTCTGTACTCCATTTCCATCCTTCAGGCTATGTGCCTTAACTTCCACCTGACTAATACAGAGCATGACGGAATCAATGGCATTATCTCATTTGCGTACTTGGGGCTTCTATTGTGAAACGTCTACCCTAAACTAGACGGAGATAACGAGTCTATAACGCCTGACACCTTTTCAGCTGCATGGACAGTAACAATGGCTATGCAGTTCCAAATAAATAAAGGGGAATATGAAGTGCTTTGTTCGCCGAATACCAGGTGGATTTACTTACCAATAACGCCACTATTTGCTTGAGTCAATACAGCATAGTGATGTCCCTTGATCACTGATATTCAGAAAAGAAATTGAGATGGCATTTTATTCATTTTCATGAAAACGTGCAACCTTTACAATTGCCATACCCAATCAATGGTAGTTATAATATTTATTATTATTTATAGTGGGAAAAAGGTTTATTTCTGTGAAGTATGTAATCAAAATGGCCAATTTTTCCTTTGATCCCGTGGCCAAAATGTGACACCCAAAATAAGACACCTTGACTACTCTATATGTATTCACCCAAAACATAATCTGGAATTGCATGGGAATTTTGATATTTAGGCCTGTATTATTTTAATAGAAACTATTATTTGTTTGTTTCAGATATGTCAAGAGTAAAATGGCTATTGGTAGTCAATGTTTGGGGTTTTCGTTCATAGGGGCCATAAAGCGCAGTTAGGAGGTTCTCAGGAGGAGTTACTGAGGATTCTGTGTTGGTATTAATTATCAAGCATCTGGGTTAATATATTTTATCACTTTGCCACATTAAACCTGACATTGCAGTAAGTTAACACTCTTGGGTACTTGTACTTAAATATTATGCTATCTTGAAAAAAAAAGTGACAAATGCAAAAATAAATCTCACTTTTATATTCATCCTGCAGTTTTGAGAATAGTTTATTGAACTCCTTGACCCAGAAAACACTCATTTTGGCACCAAAATCATCTTCTTAGGATATATAATAAGAAATATACGATTTTCTTTGATGATATGTCGGCCATCTTGAAAAATAGCCGTGTATATAAATTTCCATGACTCAGCTATTGTATATTGAACCTCTTGACTCAGACAACATACATTCCAACACTAAGTCACCATAGTAGTGCTATTACTTTTAAAATGGCGGCCATTTTGGAAAATATTGGTTTATGCAAATTGCCATCACTTTTATTTTTGTCATCACGTATTTTCATTAAAGGTCCATGGCCCGATCGCTAATAGCCTCGTCCCCAGGGACCCCAGATTTTACCGGAAGTGGTCAAAATTTTGGTATCAGAAGAAAGCTACTATTTTTCTCATTTACCCTGTGAAATGTTAGGGCTAAAGGATGTTTGGTTTGGATGTTATGAGCGAAAATGTGACCCTTTTTGGTCGACC
>JAMKCH010087389.1:27044-78063 GCA_023653785.1 Ophioderma brevispina | reverse complement strand
TATTTCCAAATTACAGCCACGTACTGCATTTTTTACAGTATTTTCCTGTAAATTGCATTGTAATTTTTTACAGTGTATCCAAAAGTTAGACATAGGGAATATGAGTTGGACAAAATATTGATCTTCTACTATATTACGCCGCCTTCAAGAAATCGTCACAATCATTTCGCGTCATCTAGGTGGCTGCTCAGAGACATGCCTTACAAGCGCAAAAGCCTATCAGTACTTAGATTGTAATATTCCCTATAACAGCTCACCAAAGTTCGCTTGGGTCGAAGAGTCAATTGAGACTAAGTATCTTGTCCAGGGACACAAACACGTTGACCACAGTGGAGCTCAAACTCACGATTTCAGCGGTCTAATGATCAAGCGCTTTTCCACTGGACCACACGTGCTCTCAGAATATGGGACCTTGGGGATAACTTTAAAACATTTGTAATAATTATAATTTTGAAGCCTGTGTTTTGTTTGTTTGGTGAGTGCCAGGTACTATGAACTACAGGCATAGTCACAATAACATTGTATGAGGGCATTTAAAACACCATTTGTTATACAAAAACTTGCCTTGAGTTTGCTTATTTTTCAAAACCTTGTCTGCAGTAATTTCCCGCATCAAGAGTTTGATGTAAATCGACGCCTAAGTGTTTTAGTTCAGATTTCGGAGATATATGGTCATTTACACATTTGATGTTCAGCTCTGATGTATTCGCATTTCGCAAGTTTACGCTTGGTACCAAACATGATTGACTCAGTCTTTCCAAGATGCAGAGACAATTTATTATCTATCAACCATTCATTCACAGCCTCCAATTCCAGACTGAGCTGCTCAATCTGCACCTTTGAGATTGACCTTTTTTACCAATTTAGTCATTTTACCCTATACCTCCAAAACCAATGGTCGTAGGTGGTACAAACTATACATTTTTGGAATCCTTACGACTAGATATATGGCATACATTTTAACTTCATTGGAGCATTTTACAAGTTTGACCCCTGTGTAATCTTAGAATGGCCCCTATTAAAAAGTTATGCCACAATTTGAGAGTACGAACTACCTAGCATTGATATAGAGGATTCATACGAACTACCAAAGGTGTCTAACTTTTTCTGTAATGGGGATAAATGAACTCTTTAAATACGGCCCCTAGATATTCTGCTCCTGCTCTAATAAGCAATTACGGTGGTAAATTTTGACAAGATATTTCTTCTCGAAAATAATATAGAATCCAATTTCAAAAGATAATGTTAAGAACGCCCCTTTTTCGAACATCGGTTTATTTTTCACATTTTTGGAATGCTTACTAAATGTATTAGATCACCGCCCGAAGGCGAATAATCCGAATACAACACCGTCTTTGGTAATAAGATCATTAAGATGATGTTTTTTGGTCATTTTTTTTCCCTGCAAAATCAAGCTTTTCTGTGTGGACTATTACGATAGCAAGGCAGTTCAAACATATTTTTTGGTTTTCTTCTGTTTTACCACTCGTTTGTTCAATAACCTCCGAAACGTTTCTCAGAGTAGCTGTTCTACAACCCGATCAAGTGCAAATTAAGAGGAATTTGCATTTGTTTAACTATCCTAGATGAATTTGTGAATTATCCATTCAGTACTGCATAGACATAAACACGTATTTGTTTATTTAGTATGTTCTTGTTTATTGACTTATGCAGGCCTGTCCCAAAGGGAGGCTGTCCCACAGGACCTGGTGATCTTTTCCACTTTTTAAAGTTAAAAGTTGCTTGTACGCGATCGCCTTTGCACTATGAAAACGTCGCGTTGAAGCTATGGTAATATTTCGTTCACTGATCCGCTAAAATCCTTCAGTCCTTCAGTCCTTGAAAAAGTATGGACTTATCCGCAATTTTTGTTATGTTATGAATGAGGGCCGGGGACTCAGGCTACACACGAACACATAATTAATGGGAGCACTATATAGCGTGCCATGTGCAAGACTTCTCCCGATCGGGGCTTCTTCAATTAGGGTGGCATGCAGTAACAGTCAAAATTTCGAAGGGTTGAATCTATGCATAATGGAAAAACCGCCAAGCATTTTATTACAACCAGTGCAAGTCAAATATGGTACGAGTATCAAGGTTAAAACTTCAGGATTTGCCATAAATAATGTCGGCTTATGATAAACTGTTTGAAATAATGATTAGAAAGGAAATAAGTTGTCAAAATGATTAGACTTGTCAAACTGTCAATCCAGGCACAAAGCCAAAGAAGAGAAAAACTGGTTACGGAACGATGCAGTAATTCCTCTGAAACTTCACTCATAATTCCGATTTTGACGCGTAAAGTAGCCATCAATGATATAATGGTTTATTTGCTACACCTTTTCTTACGATTGCACATGTGGGGAAATTTATGCAGCTTCTACACATGTAATACAAATTTCTATGATTCAACAACCTGTCTGTTTCTCAAATATTCTAACATCACGCAACGTCATTTAATGAGCAGCCCTCAATCGGCGAAATGTCATATACACAGTTTTCTAGTGCTTTGGGACCCCCTGATTACCCGGAAGGAGTGTTAATTTTGATATAAGGTTAAAGGCCGTATTTTTCCTTCTCATTGTTGGTCCCTGAAATATCAGCGTCCAAATCTATTTCTTTCGCAAGATACAGATAAAAACATGTCGTTTTAATGGTTAAACACATGCATAAATTAGCTCCAGTAGTGATAGGCATTCTATTTCACATTACCCCCCACCCCACCGCTTCTTCTATCAAAACCGCAGGATTGTTTCCCACGACACTTGGTGGTAATTGTATACAGTGTAAGGCTCTCATATCAAATCGAGAAACGATAGACAACATCGGACCGAGCCCCTTTAAAGGTAATGGTGAATCTTTGTCTAAGGCAACCGGTCCTCATAGTTTTCACGGCAATACCCTCACTTACGATCAGTGGGTCTGAGGATCGGGACGCCATTGATCGTAAGTGAGGGTATGCCGTGAAACTCTGTGAAACGGTTGCCTTTCCAGAGGTCTATACTTTGAAATTAGATCTTACTAGAAAAATAACGCTATAAACCTTTTTTGCGGTGATTGTCACGTTGGTGGGAAAGGACGTTAGGGATATAATGTGAGAAATTTGGAGTTGCCTAATATCTCTGTGAATTCTGCCATGAATAAATACAAAATGTGATCCAAAAGTTAATGACAGCGGAACATAGCATTATCAATCGCAAAAGAACTTTCCTGTACAAAAGAACTTCCACAGCAAAATTCTTTTCAAAGAGGTTCATTACTATTTTTCTGTAGCAGAATGCTCTGAATGGAATACCTGTTTACATAACGTATGTACATATCATGAACACGAAATATTTGATATGTTTATCTCAACTGTGTCTATTTACAAGCGATAATGCAAAATAGCATATCTTCGATCTTTTGGTGTCGGCAAATACTTGATAGGTTACGGGGTCTTTGAATGAGTGGAAAATGATCACCTGAGTAACAGTCCGAATAGACAGTATAATGACGATTTTATCAATTAAAATTTTAAGCAATTGACTAGGCTGCAGACTCATAAATACACACAGCTGCTAACATTACCATAGTGAGATTTAAAGTTTACCCACTTGGAAAAAAGCGAATATTCTATGATTTTCAATCGAAACATTTTGCAATACTTGGCTGACCAGAATTCATCCAAAAAGAATAGTTAGAAGAAGGAACGCATATTTTCAATTAGTTTTGGATCGGCATTATTCATTTAAAAGCCACAGTATTCCAATTACGAATAAATTGACATTAACTAGTCATATATTATTGCAATTTGTAATAGGCACTTCAGAGTTGTTAAAAAATACACACACACACACCACATATAACACCCAAGACCACCCCAACACACCACACCCACCGCGCGCGCAAATTGGAAATAAAAAAATCCATTAAAAAAAAAACTCGCCGTTGTTTTTTTACAAACTCGCCGTTGTTTTTACAACCTCAGTTTTATATCTGCTCTAGAGTGCCGTATGTATTCAGTGGGCGATGAGCTTGATCACATGCACCGTTCAAATGGCGTCTGCTGTTAACATCCTTACTGTAGTTTGTGGAAAACACATTGAACGTAGGTATAATTTCACTATTATACTAACACACAATTAAAACAAGTGGTGAGTAAGCCATTAATGGTATTTTGTTTTGTGCGGGGGCAAAGGATTCTTACATCTGTGCAGTGGAATGAAGCTTGAAAGATTTGATTTTCTGGTGGCTGTGACAGCACTACAGTCTATAGTCCTACAGTACGGCAATAGTGATACATCTAGGATAGCTAAGGATAGATTTTTTAAGCAGCTGTACTGTGATATTTTAGATGAAAATCAAGGGTGTTCTTTTTAAAGATTGATTCTTTGATCTTCTGGTGACTAAATACCACTGAGAACTCCGGTGCTAACCAATTCGTAGCGTTGAGTCGGTAGCGATGAAATTGCTTTCATCGCTAGATGTTCCTATTCATATACCGCTATCTTAGAAATATAATGTTTGTAAAGTAGGCCTACATCAGTAAAACCAATACACATCGTGGTTTATGTTCGGGAACGTGGTAAAATGAATGCTCCCCCCCAACCCCCCCCCCCCGTTGGTGCTGTGTGTTTGGGTTGTCCAGAGGACGTAGTTCATCACAGGGGATTTTCACTGTTTCCTCAAACAATGTTATATTGTATACTCTTAGCAGGTTATACAACGATATTAGTGAGTAAGAGATGAAGCAAGTATCTTTGAGGACTGTGGTTGACGTCCATGCTACTCATTGCACTCTGATTTAAATTTCAGAGCAGAGGAAATCCCAGTGGGAGGGCAAATTACTTTTAGGTGCTGCGGTGCCTAATTAGGTGTTACATTTACGTTATTTATGTCCTACGTCATAATCAGGTGTTTTCGATTGGTTTATCGCTTACGGACAAAAAGCAAGGATAAGTCACCGTCTCCTGAATGCCATTTATATAGGCGGGCATATGTTGCAGCTAAGTTAGTGCTATGCAAAAGTGTAAGTACATTTGAAGTACATACACAGCTATACAACGGGGGGGGGGGGGGGGGGTGGGGGGGGGGGGTTGAGAAGTTGATCTGGGAAGGAACGGATATTGAATTAAAAATTTAATTAGGACTTGACAGGAGTTAAACGAGGGTTCTGTCACATGCAGTTGTACTAACTTTGCTGTTGTTTTTGATGTTATCCTGGTAGGTACATATGTGTGTAGAGAGTGCTGCCCACATAAGGCGTCAATACGGGCGGCAGGGGGTTATACCCCAATATTTTGGGGGTATATAACGTCCCTAACCAAAATAACCTTATATTTATCCATAATAGATAAAAACTGGGAAATTTTCTGCGGTTCGTACGCATTTTAGTTACAATTTACAATTACATTTATCGATTTTAGGTTCTAAATGGTAACTTTTTAGCGCGCTTGCGCGAAACATGTGCTAGTAACGTATCTTGTCAGAAACATAGTTCATTCATAATTTACATTCATCCATGCCTCAATGTAAAAAAGCATTTTACGCCCATGTTGTGCCAAAAACAGAATCATGGTGCCAGTGGAAATTAAGCTGGTGCTCTTGAAATTAAAAAAAAATTTAAAACATGCAGTCTGTTATAAGAGATCCACCTAACTTACAAATGTTTATCTTAGTTTGTTTTTGATCAATCCAAGAGATATGTTTCCCGTAAGCAACAATCACTCCAAAAGTTTCATGGATTGATTAATATCACTGATGAAATGAAATACTATCATTAATTACTTTTTGATTTTTTAATGATATTGGACTAAGACGGTGTGAAAAATTATCGCACTACTCATAGCATGGTTAATTGGCAGCTTTTCGATATGGGGTGCCTTGCCGATATGTATATGGGTTCGAACAAAATGCAATACTTAATGTATTTGACTTTTAATACTTCTCCAATTCTATAAAAGATGTATTTATGTTATTTTTTTATTATTTAATTTATTTTTTAAATTTTGAGAAATTCTTGAAGGGGGCTATTCGTGATCCACAGCCCTCCTTCCTTCAAAACTTACACTAAAAAGAAAGGAAATAGATTGTATATGCCCGAACAGTTTGGCCTACGTAGAGTATATGGACCTAACCTTACCGGTGCAAATCCTATCTACTCTGGAATAAGTTCTTAATTATCGGTCGCGTAGCAACAGTAAATTACTTTTACTCTGGCCATTTGGGGGCTGTTTTTTGTCGCGATCTCCGTAAATGTCGTTCAATTTCGGCCGGTGAAATGGTACGTGCAAATTACTGTCATCTGGTGTTTGGACCCCCTAGAATTATCGGTTGTAAGGTCTTTAGTAGCTTAAAGTTGTTTCGTAAAAAACTGTGTTTTTTGTACAATTGTTTGTTTTTATTAATGGAAAGTTTGGGTTTGTTTAATACTGGATTTTGAAGTAGTCGAGATCATCTATCACTGCTTTAAAGATGTAATCGAAATTTGCGCTTCTCGAAGCGGATTTTGTTTCAATCGCGTTAAATGTTAGTGAAAATAAAATATTGCTGGCCAAAAAAAAGGAATTTACGTGATGGTTGATTCCACCTCGGGCGATTTGTACCAACGTAGGTAGTTGGTAGTTTCCTTGTGGTAATAGCGGGCAGTCCCAAGGTTGCCTGACTAGACACTCCGTGTAGCTATTGGTTTGTGGTTCGTGTCCCGGCTATTACGTGTCCGCTAAATGTGGGGGTTACCTGGAAGGAGCTTTTTGACGAATTTACCAATGAGATATCATTTGTTGCAGTGCCCGAGGACGAATCTCGAATGAACGAAGATATTTAATTTTGCGATCATTATAGCCTATGTTCAATGTTTTTTTAGTGCTAAATATGTTTGTGTAGATGATAGATAGTATTTTCGTGTTCTTTATAGCTGAACTATTTTTGTAGATGATAAATTACTGTAAATCTCGCCTAACCCTCTTTCTTTCTCTCTGAGATCGGCCGTAGTAAGTTTTCCCCCAATGATCATTAGACCTATGTTCGGTTTTTTAGCTGAAATATTTTTGTACCGATGATCGATGGTATGGATGGTCCTTTTTAGAAGTTTTAATGTTTTGGGTGTACCAAGATGTTTTTTTTTTTTCGGCACATGACGCATCACAAAAGTCATACATAATTAGGCCTAAAGCAGAACACAAAAGAAATTAACCAACAAATAAATTAATAAATAACAAATGGAAATGAAATAAAACATCAGTAACAACTTAAAATAAAACAATACCACGAAAATCAAAAAACCGATAGAAAAATAACAAGATACTTTAAAAAATAAACCAAATAAAATCCGTGCACACTAGGATTCTTAAGGAACATATCATTTAAAATAAATGATAATGAATTAAAATAAAAAATAATAACAATAAAATAAAAGATAGTTATATAGCTAGCGCCTCTCTCCTGACAAAAGTAATAGAACTCTCAATGAATAAAAGTAAGTGGACCAAATAATTTTTAAAATCAGTAACAAAATAAATGAATAAAGAAACGACAAAATAATAAAAACATAAAAGCCAAAATTGTCGAAAAGTAAACATACAACGGGAGATAATCAAAAAGAATATTTTAAAAATGAATAAAATCAAAGCTCTATATACCCAAAAATATTAATAATACTAAATCGTTAAAAAAATGAAAAAACATTAAATAATAACACTAAACAAATAAAGATGACTAAATAAGTAAAATAAAACAAAAGCAATAAACACATACAATTAAAAAAAAACCAAAAAAGAATAAAATACTATACAAGTATAACTACAATCGAAAATGAAAAATATAATAGAATAAATTCAACACTAAATTTAATAAGTAAATCGTTACAATAAAAAATGGGGAAATAAACCACATTAAAGATAATAAATAGGTAAAATAAATACAAACTAAAAATAAGAACTAAGACATGAACACATATACAATTACATAATAAAAACAAAATAAACACTATGGAATAAGTATATATATTAATAAATTAAAAATCAAAATAAACAAAGAATATAATCTAATACACAAAAAGGAATGGTTCGCGAATGAAATTGCTTATTTTAAACCCCTGGCTCAATTCCAGCAATTTCAAGAAAACTTACAGCTCAATTCTGGACAAAAATCAATTCCGGTGTCACCACTTAAAAACTTGGCATGTGTGGATACTACAGACCAGGAGCAACTAGGAGGGCTACCACCAACAGCTAACAAACAGCAACCACTGTAACATGTAGAATGTTCTCTACCACACAGGATACTTTTTTATAAAAGTCTTCATGTCATTCTGGAACACCCCTACCAGCTTTAACTGGGTTCAGTTGCAGCTCTAGAGAGTCACTCAGGAGATTTTCCATTTCACAATTACAAAAAAATCCCACTGAGTGCCGCCGAAGCCACACTACACTCCACTAGCTAAGCCACACACACGAACCTTCCTTTTTACTTGCAACAACCAGCCTTTTCTCTTCCTGGCACACTTGTTGATCTTTGTTCCTTGACCAAGCACCTTTTTCAACCTAGTACAAAACAAAACTCTACTACTAGAGTGTAATGTAATGATTGGAAGATAGATAAATAGATGCATCCAATTTTTCAATTTTTTGTTCAATTTCAATTCAATTTATTTATTCATCAGCTACCTATATCGAACGTTTCAGAATGGTATAAAACAGTATAATAGATAATATTACATAAAGTATCAATTGCAGACTGTACTAAGATAACCCTTGGTGAGGCAAATGATAATGATATGCTAGGACCATGGACAACCCGATAGGGCTATGATTATTGCTGGCCCTGTAATACATACAATTGGAAATCTTCAATATTACAATAATAATACAAGTAGTGGTGAAATAGAGAATTACATAGGTAATAGACATAACAAAAACACAGAGACACACAAAAAACCAATATATCAAGCTAACAACACTGTACGACGGAAAACGGGATACGCGAATTTAGAAGACGGAGAGACTTTTCAACAGTCTTGCTGAGTATGTAATAATATTTCATAATAGGAAGCAGAGATGGAAAGTGGGGGTAGGGTGGTGAAGACAAGGTCAGGACTCGTCCGGGGGGTGCTAGACTAATGGATGAAGCAACGTGGATAACTGAGGACTTGGGGGTTCAAAAAAACAAACGGAATTGTTACAGGTTGATGAGCCTGTTTTTTCAGTTGAAGCTTTAACAGTATTTTTTGTTTTTAATTGTTTGTGATGGATTCTGGAAGATCATTCAAAAGTTTGCGCCGGGTGATACTGAATGAAAGTGCTTTTCAGAGGAGGAGTTTTTGGGAGGAGTGAAGATGAAGTGTTGTTCGAAAATGCTTGTCTGGTGTTATAAAGAGCATTTGGATTTGTCTTTTTGTGGTTAAAATAATTGCTGGAAGTTCGGAGTAAATGTCGTTTGTGAAAGTTCACATG
Source organism: Ophioderma brevispina (assembly GCA_023653785.1). NCBI lineage: Eukaryota > Metazoa > Echinodermata > Ophiuroidea > Amphilepidida > Ophiodermatidae > Ophioderma > Ophioderma brevispina. Next base: position 68,632 of record JAMKCH010087389.1, on the reverse strand, counting down.
AAGAGCGCTGTTTGCAAGTTGGTTGAGGTGCTCTTAATTTAAGTGTTTTCAGTGAGTGAAATAATGGGCGAAAAGTGGTGAGTTCTGGGTGGGGTTGAGTTTGTGATAGTGCGAAAGGCCCATTTCTGTGTGATATTTAGTTTTGTGAGTCGTTGATGATGTTGAGGCCCAGATGATGTTACAGTAGATAAGGTGTGGGAGAACTAGTGTGTTTGTAAAGTGAATTTTAAAGGTATAGTCCCTGGCAGGTGGTGTTTTAACTCTTGACATTGTATACCCAAGTGGCGTGAGACGCTTTGGTAAAGTGACAGAGTTATGTGTCATTCATGATGTAGTTTTGTCATTCGATTGTAATGCCAAGGCATTTGGTTGAGTGTACCTGGGAGATTGTCTGGTGATCTATTGTTAATGTTGGGTTGTGATTTAGTGATTGGTGTGTAGAGAAAAGCCTTAGTAGTTTTAAAACTTAGAAAAGTTGTTTAGGCCCGAAACCCGTCAGTGATTTTTGCGAGTTCATGATTAATGTTGTTAAAAGTGGCTTAATGTTAGGGGTGAAAGAAAATGTGTGTGTCATCTGCAAACTTCAGATAGTTTAGTGTGTTAGAGATGTTTGTGATGTCATTCATGTAAAGTATGAAAAGTAGGTGTCCAAGGATTGAACCTTGCGGGACGCCACTGTGATAGGTGTAATGGATAATGCGGTGGAGTGTACGTAGACCGATTGTTAGCGGTGGAGTTAGGTAATACTCCTGAACCACTCCAAGGCTACTCCACGGACACCGAATGATACCGCTGTTAAGAAGAATGTGTGGTCAATGGTGTCGAAAGCCGTTGAGAGATCCACCCTGGAATACCCCCATGGGGTGGAGTTTATTTTTTAGTGGTCAAAGGTTTGATGTTGTTTGTGTTAGTTTCCAAGGGGTGCCATGGTAAGCTCGAAGCGTTTGGGCCAAAACCGTATTGTTCATCGACAAGATGTTGTGCTTGTTGAAGAATGCAGACAGACGTGTGTAACCTGACTTTTCAAGTAGTTTTGAAAAGATGGAAGAACAAAATGGGCCTGTAGTTTGCAATGTTATGTCATCTGTTTGTTTTTGTAACTAGGAATGACTTTGGCTGACTTGAGGTGATCTGGGAATGTTCCGGTGAGAAGATTGTTGAAATATGTGCATCAGAGGCGAAATGATGTTTATCATATGATTAATGTAGCAATCCCATGGATCGTCTTGTCGTAGCCGAGAAAGGGGGGAACAAAACGAAAAACCGGGGGAGATCCACGCAACTTTTATAAAATACCGAAAAGGGGAAGGTTTTAAAGGAGACAGGGGGGAATGGCGAAGTTTAATGTGCCGGGTTTGCAAATAACAACAGTAACTGGTATAATCAGCCCACATAGGTTAGAGTGAATGGGATAAATGTGACATATTTGATGGGAAGGGAGACGGTAACTCTGTATTAAATGGGTTTACAAATTAGAGAGTTGCAATAAAGTCGGTTGGTATCATAAAACAAGACGTTATTTAGCCCCCGGGGTATGAAAAGAAAATGTCGGGGGTGGAGTGAAAATAGGTGCGTTGGTAGAGTGGCTAATGTCAAGCGGTCAATAATAGAATATCGGCGTTATTAATTGGTTAGAGTGAAAAAGGAATCGTGGTGGAATTATGTTTAGTGGGATACGACCATGCCTACCATCGAATGATCTGTTGAGGAATTCCAGGTCTTCTTGGGTGTGACGGATCATAGTATTGGTACAGTTATTTGGAGATTGTGTGGTTCGTGTTGTTGGGGGTGTTTTTTATCCTTTTCTCTGGCATACGATAGAGTCGGATGTGTGGTTGGAATTTGTTTTTGTGAGTTGTTTGGGTATTTTTGTTTGGTGTGCTGGTGTGTTTGTGCTTCAGGTAATGTTTTAAATGCCGTAGCCATTGTGTTTGATTTTTATTACCTTGAAATTGTGATAGGTCAGTCGGCGAGAGGCTGTAATGTTATGGTTACTGTGAAAGAACGACGATTTTTAGAGACTTACGGGATCATGCTTGAGATAGTGTAGGGGGACTGTATTCCAAGGTCAACAGTCCAAACCTAAAAACGAAATCTTGCCAGTGGGGGGGGGGTCGCCTGAATATGCAGCCAAACGGGTGAATACAATTCGTAATTTATGACGACAACATCAAGTGTCAACAATGCTAAACAGTACTGTGCAGGGACAAGCTTCTTGTCGATCAGATTCAACATAACAATTCCGCCAACCTCGGTTAACAAATAGGCTCAGAGCAACCGATAAGGTTCTGAACAGAAACATAACACCACACGGGCGCCACATGAACCACACTGTCAACCCACAATGTGTACCAGCCCCTCCCCCCCCCCCCTCCCCAAACTCTCCCCAACTAGAACCAGCAAAACCTGAAACCTAATAACAAAATAGAGCCCGAGACCCGCGAAATTCCTAGTTTTGTATTTTTTCTCTTTTCTGTTCTGCCCGTAAACGGACTGAATTACAACACAGTGGACTAGACGGTAAAACGTTTCTCATAACATCAAAAACTGACACCGTCATAATCAAGTTGACAAGTTGAAATTACTTTTTTTCTTGGGCTTATCCCCTTTCCTATTCCTAAACAACTGACCTAATTCATTTTTAAAAAAAGTCTTTGCCAAATACGCATGTCTTATTAAGTACCACGAAAATGAACACAATAAGATGTATTTTTGGGGCCAAAATATTGTTAAAATGGGTCATTAATTTGCGCAATATTTTGGTAAAAAAATAAAAATCAGAACGCGCGCATGGTCTGTTGCTAATAGGGGTGTTAAAATTGCATGGTGGAGCTATTAAAAACTTGTTCTGTTGCTGTCCATAGAGGGGAGTTGAGTAGTTAAACTTTTTTAAATACGTGGGTTAATTTCAGGGCATCTGTGGTTATGCATTTTGTTGCTGCGCTAGGATTAGTACCCAATGTGTAAGGGGTGGAAGTGGGAGGGGTTCGGCAAAGGGCGGTTTTAAATTTTCGCGTATAGGAAGAAAGATCTTGGGTTGTGGGGCGGAGAGGAGCGACAATAACTACCGTAAAATCGGGTTTTTGGGACCCCGGCCAGGTCCATGTGTGGGGCATGGGTTACAACAGGAGGGAAGGGGGACCGAAGGTTTTCAACCTTTTTTTCGGGCAGTAATTTCCATTCGTGTTGATACTGCCGCCAGTGGCAAATTACCAAGAGGTGGTCCTGCGTAAAAAATCAAAAGAACAGGCGGGAATGAAACAGGAGGCACCTATAGACTATTGTTCACAGAATCGCCCCCCCCAAAACCCCAAAGGGGCGCCACAGCAACAGTCTGAAAAAGCACCACCACAGGGAGTGTCAACAGGGAAGGACGCCTTAAAGCAGTTGAATGGGGGGGGGAGGGAATAGTACAGTGATGGCCGGACTTGAAAACATGAAGGTTTAATCATAGCGTTAAGGGGTATTATGTGGATAAGATACCGAAGCGTAACAAATATAGTTGTGATCTTCAAAGGGGGGGTTCAAACCCACTGAGGGTTTGTCTTGACGGCTTTATCTTTGCTGGTGGGGAGAGTAAGATAGGGGGCACGCCCTCATAAAATAAATAGTGTCTGGGGGGCGTGTGCGCAGGGTGGGGAGGGGAGGGGGGAGGGGATGTGTGGGGTGGGAGGAATAAAATGAGATCTGAGATAACAAAAGGACACAAATTGCCCCGACCACGATATGAAGCGAAATAAAGCAAGGAAAACTGTATCCCGGAACTTCCCACCGTCAACCTGGATCCATTTAAAAAAAAAAAAACTTATTGCGCCCTACACCGAAAAATAGGGTCCAGCGAAAAAGTAGCGTCCCTCAAGTAGTAGGGGCAAAAAAAAAAATCCCACCATATGACTTAGAAGAAAAGAAAAAAGACTTGCCTCAAAGTGCCAACGGAAAAAGCACCAAAACATTGCCCCTCGAAAGGAAAGGCCCAAACTGGGGGGGATCCCACGATCACAAAACCGCAAACCGGGGGAGTGAAAGTCTAATGGGTGGGGGCGATCGGGCGCGATGATTTGCTGATTCAGCCATTGTGCGCATCTATCTCGCAAAGCCTGAGGGGGCTGCGTGCGAAATAAACATGGAGAGAGAGAGAGGATCTCGGAGGTGAGCAGTGTATATATTTCTCGTGAGTGAGAGAGAGAGTAAGAACGACATAATGTAATCAATATTATCAGAAGCGGGGGCTCGACCGTTATCATATTAAGATGAACTTGAACATACGTGTCACACATCACTACAGGGGTCGTGGTCAATTGTTAGAGGGGATGAAAAAGCACACGCAATGGCTCTCATAACTGGGGGGGCTGCGCGGGATTATTGACTAAAAAACGCGGATCAAGATGAAGGATTTATATTTTGTTAATTAATTAAAATGAACCAACGCTTACCGTTAAATGCCGTAGGTTTTATCGGTATGAAAAATACAAGAAAATAGCGATAAGCTAACTATTTGTGTATGAAGGTGATACGAGGAACAGCGGTACAGGAAAAGGGAAAAAACGTGCACGGGGGCTCTGTGGGTTGCGATCTAGACATAGAAAAAAGTCGGGTCTGGCCGCCTCACTAACGTCCGGTAAACAGTGGGATCCATTAAAAAAAAGGGGGAAAAAAAAAGGAAGACGGGCTGGGGGAAATGGAAAGTGGGTCGGGGGGAGGGGGCTATGGGGGGGTGGGGTCTGGGGAAGGAGGGGGGAAGTGCGAGGGACGGTCCAAAAAGAGACTTCTGTTTCTCCCCTCTCGAGTAAAAACTAGGCGTCGTCTTAGCTTGAAACATCCATAGCCCTGATACTCACCAAAATGCGAAGAACAGAAAGTCTATGCTACTACGAACTAGCCTAGCCTTACATTCTGTAGCAACTAAGATGTATTTTTCCCTGGGTACCATAATTTAAAAAAATTATTTACACCTTACCGCCCCCCCACCCCCGGCCCCTGTGGCTCTGCCTTGGGTTGGTGCTTGTCGCACCTCGTAACCCCAGTGGCCGCCTCCGCTCTTTGCACTTTGAGGTATGCAACAGTGTTGTGCGAATTTTTCAATGTGTAGAGGAAAATGAGGATCCGTCGGGGTTGAAATAAATAACTGAATAATCTATGTGTACATTTTGAACAGCCATCAACTGCATTTCAATTTGCAGGAGACGTTCACAAATTTCGGTCAAATATTTTTAGTTCAAACTATTTGGTGATATTTTCCTACATTGAATATGTTGGAATTGTGGCGACAAACGTGTGCCTGATTTTATTAACTAAATATAAACAAATCGCGCAATTTGCTATTTCCGTCGGCACTATTTGGCTATCTTAATAATCAGTTTCTCAGAAGCAGAATTAACCATACTAAAATGCACATTAACAATCTTGCCCTTGTTCAATTCATTATTTTTTTCAAGCGGTCTTCTGCAGAAGAGCGCATCTAAAACTTCCGGCATGGGTGAGTTTTCGCTTTGTTGCCATTGTTGGTGGTGAGAATAAAGTTAAATAAAATCCAAAACCCCATACGGACTATACGGGGGCGAGTCACGCCCCGTTACTCTTGCATCAAATAGTACCAAGGGGCAGTCTGAACGACCTGGAATGTTCAGTTTCAATAGAACATCACCGCGGCTTGATTTCCCAGCTAATACGACCGTCTACTGTCTAAACGACACAGGTCAAAAGTAGCAACTGGGCAATCCCGACTAATGCATACTTTAAAAAGGGAGGGGTGGGACTTTACGGAACAAGAGGCATCCAAGACCGCATGATTACAAGTCCCATCAGATTACCCTATAACCTTATGTGTGCATGTACACATAACACACGGACTACCTCATTGATGGGTTTTTAGTCTTTCCAACCTCAGGCGTGGAAGAGAATATGTCATTGCGTCTTATGAATGAGCCCTCGCCAGTTGCATCCTTCAGAGTTCTCTATCACTGCTCTCCCCTTCGACTAAATCACCAGGTTATATCAAAACTACACAAGGCGCAATTAAGAATTTCTCTTGCACCATTTCAGTCTTATCAGTTCAGGAGGCAGTTATGACCGTACAACAGGTTCTTTCATTCACACCAACAAGCCGTCATGGTTGGTATCCAGGCCGGAATGCGCAAATATACCTTCGTCCGATTGTTCAACTTTATTTGAAGCAATGCCTCCAATTGAGAGTCTTGGAATGCAATATGTATTATCCCCATTATGGCGCGCACTCTGGTTACTTTTAATCGCGTGATATCACATCGAATACCACACCAGGATCCGTTGTTATTACAACTAACGTTACTATGGATTCTGGGAAGCGATGAATGATATCACGGAGATGTTGCGAATGATTCTGTCACCACATACCAAATCAACATCAGAAATTCTGGTGTCCTCAGTATGTCAGAGGGCAGTCCACAGACGGATTGGAAAGCCCCTTCAATATCGGTAGTACCCCCTGTTAAATATTTCTCATAATAAGTCGTTTCCTCCAGTGGTGTGCCGTGAGTCCCTAACTAACGAAGGATTAAAACGAACTAAGTATTAAACGTTATGTTACAACTAAAATGCGATGACGTCCCTGGATGTGGGTTTTAGATGACTTATACCAAGCAGATGGACATACCTAGACCTAACTCGATGATGGGAATATGTGTATGTCCGTGGTGAGGTCCAATGCCCACTGGCCATACGTTTGTTCACCCTGATTCAAGTGTATTCGTTTCTGTAAGCTGTTTATGGCATGGGATATCCCAATTTCTTACTCTTATCCAGGGAGTTTTCCTTCTTCTTCAGGTAAAGCAAACGTATTAACTCTAACTTCCTTCCAAATCTCCGACCTCTGAAATTTGATTAGGGATGGCTTTCAAAACTCAAACAGGTTTGCTCATATACCTAGCTGTTGATCGCCCGTCCGTCCGGTTGTTCATGAGGGCATTAGAAGCATCCCCACCGCTGCCACCATTTAATGTCATGAATTCCTATTCTCGAACTGGACTTCCTCTCCTCCTTAGACATAAAACAAAAACACATTAAAAGCCCAAGTTATATGTTTTGTCAGTGCAGAGTTATTTAATAAATATTTATTTTTTGGTTTATTTCTGTTCAGCATTGTGCGCAATTCTAATCTCGCAAAGCTGAGAGAGTGAGAGTGAGAGAGAGAGAGAGAGAGAGAGAGAGAGAGCGTGTTACGTGTGCTTGTGAGTGAGAGAGAGTAAGAACGACATAATGTAATCAATATTATCAGAAGCTTCCTTTCATAGTATGCTTGAACATATGGGCACATCACGCATCATTCATTTTTAAACCAATGCTCTTCATAACCTGCGCATTTTGACTGAAAAAAAACGCGGTCAAGATAATTTAATTTTGTTAATTAATTAATTAACCAACGGCTTGCCGTTAAATGCCGTAGTTATCGGTTGAAATCATAGCTAGCTATTTTAGTATGGAGTGTCAACCACGGCTCTTTGCGATCTAGCTCGGTCTGGCCGCCTCGGAGTCTCCCCTCTCGAGTAAAAAATAGGCGTCGTCTTAGCTTGAAACATCATAGCCCTGATACTCTCGTAAGAACAGAAATTCTATGCTACTACTAGCCTAGCCTTACATGCCTTAGCAACTAAGAGCTAGTTTTCCCTGGGACCATAATTTACCCCCCCCCAAAAAAAAAAAAAAAAAAAACCCCCCCCCCCCCCACATACACACACCACCAACAGGAGTGCACAAGACCTTATGCAAGTAATATACAATATGGCAATTGAAAACTAAATTTATCTGCTTTAATAATTATGATATACAAAATAAAATATGTTTGATATTTCAACCCATGAGGTTATTGACCGTTAATATTTGCCTATTATTTCTGTTCAGCATTGTGCGCAATTCTAATCTCGCAAAGCTGAGAGAGTGAGAGAGAGAGAGAGAGAGAGCGTGTTATGTGTGCTTGTTAGTGAGAGAGAGTAAGAACGACATAATGTAATCAATATTATCAGAAGCTTCCTTTCATAGTATGCTTGAACATATGGGCACATCACGCATCATTCATTTTTAAACCAATGCTCTTCATAACTAATTAACCAACGGCTTGCCGTTAAATGCCGTAGTTATCGGTTGAAATCATAGCTAGCTATTTTAGTATGGAGTGTCAACCACGGCTCTTTGCGATCTAGCTCGGTCTGGCCGCCTCAGAGTCTCCCCTCTCGAGTAAAAAATAGGCGTCGTCTTAGCTTGAAACATCATAGCCCTGGTACTCTACTTGTCAGGCATATCTGAACAACCTCGGAATAGCTTCACCTGGAACCATATAGACCCTTACCTACCTGCTGACCATGCACTTTGAGTTATGCAACATGTTGCAAATTTTCAATGTTTAGAGGAAAATGAGATCGTCTTGAATAAATACTGTTTTGTGTACATTTTGAATCACCATCACTGCATGTCAATTTGCTGGAGACGGTATCACAAATTTCTCAAATATTTTATGTTCAAACTATTTGGTGATATTTTCCTACATTGAAGTTATTTGGAATTGTACAAACGTGTTCCTGATTTATAAGCTAATATAACAAACTCCCCAATGTTGCTATTCCGTCGCACTATTGCTTCTTATAATCAGTTTCTAAGAGCAGAATAACCATACTAATGCACTATTAACAATCTTTGCCTTTTTATTATTTTTTTCAAGGCGTCTGCAGAAGCGAATCTACTTCCGGCATGGAGTTTTTCTTTGCCATTCCAACCCCATACAGTACCAGTCACGCCCCTTACGTCTTCATCAGTACCCAGTCTGAACGACCGGTTCAAGTTTCAATAAACATCACCGGCATTGATTTCCAAGCTACGACCTCTACTTCTAAAACGACACAGGCAAATGTAGCACTCCCGACTAATGCATATCTTTACGGAACAGGCATCCAAGACCGCACTATTAAAGTCCAATCAGATTACCCTGTAACCTTAGTTGCATGTAACACACCGGACTACCTCATTGATGGGTTTTTAGTCTTTCCAACCTCAGGCTTGGGAAGAGAATATGTCATTGCGTCTTATGAAGGAGCCTCGCCAGTGCATCCTTCAGAGTTCTCTATCACTGCTCTCGACGAAGTCACAACAGTTTATATCAAAACTACACAAGGCAGCAAATTAGAATTTTCTCTTGCACCATTCAGTCTTATCAGTTCCAAGGAGGAAGTTATGACCTTACAGGTTCTTTCATTCACACCAACAAGCCAGTCATGGTGGTATCAGGCACGGAATGCGCAAATATACCTTCGTCCGATTGTTCAACTTTATTTGAAGCAATGCCTCCAATTGAGAGTCTTGGAATGCAATATGTATTATCCCCATTTATGGCGCGCACGTCTGGTTACTTTTATCGCGTGATATCAACATCGAATACCACCACATCCGTTGTTATTAACAATAACGTTACGATGGATCTGGAAGCTGGTGAATTTTATCACGGAGATGTTGCGAATGATTCTGTCACCACAATACAATCAGATCAGAAAATTCTGGTGTCTCAGTATGTCAAGGGTAAGTCCACAGACGGATATGGAGACCCTTCAATGATCGTAGTACCCCCTGTTGAAAATATTTCTCATAATAAGTCGTTTCCAGTGGTGGGCGTGATTCTAACTAACGAAGGATACGAAATAAAGTATTACGTTAGTGTTACACTAAAATGCGATGACGTCACTGGATTGGTTTTAGATGACTATATACCAATGGCAGGATGGAACATCCTAACTTCGTGTGATGGGGATATGTGTATTGTCCGTGGTGAGGTCAATGCCACTGGCCATAGCGTTGGTCACCCTGATTCAAGTGTATCGTTTTCTGTAGCTGTTTATGGCATGGGATATCCAATTTCTTACTCTTATCCAGGGAGTTTTCCTTCTTCTTCAGGTAAAGCAAACCTATTACTCTTAACTTTCTTCCAAATCTTCCGACCATCCTGAAATTTGATTATGGATGGCTTCAAAACTCAAACAGTTGCTCATACAGAGCTGTTGATCGCCCGTCCGGTTGTGTCATGAGCAGTAGAGCATCCCACCGCTGCCACCATTTAATGTCATGAATTCCTATTCTCGAACTGGAATTCCTCCTTGACATAAAAACAAACACACATTTAACAACTCCCAAGTTAGATTATTGTCAAGTGCAGATTTATTAATAAATAGTTATTTTTTGTTTATCTCTGGTCAATGCAAACTCCCGGTCTAGAATGAACATTTCTCTTCAAACTAACTTCAAGCAAAGAGAACCTGATTTTATATACTTTTTCTTCAGAAGGTTCTAGAATTCTCTATAACAAGAGATCATAACTATAATCAGGTACTTTAATAGTATACCCATGTACTTGTACAGTACTAGCCAATGGGCTTCTCACAGAGTACATCATCTCTATAAATAGAGACTTCTCTACACGTATGGGTTATTCTAGCAACTTCTCCACTATTCTAAATACTTCTCCAGAACTTTCTCTTAATTAATGTATTACCCCTTAGGGATCAAATCAATACTCAACCGGCGGGCATTTTCCGGTTCTGCCCGTTTCCAGGCGGTTCATTAATCCGCTCAATCATCTGAATCATTACTCCGATTTAAGTAATTCATCAAAACTCAATGCATTAATTGAACCAAGCCAAGCGGAACCGGGCAGAATCGGAAGACGCCCGCCAGTTGAGCATTGAATCCGTCCCTTACAACGTATCATAATTTGAGCCTTCTAGCACATTCTACTATTATAACAAAACTGTAAGTGAGAAAATATTTCAATTCTCCCAGTTGGACCATTTCCATTCTTCTAACAATATATAGTCATAATACGGTTCAGGCCGTTCATGAATCGATGGCAGCTTGCACGGTTGGATGTGAGCTATCCTTTACACGTCAATGTTTTAAATACAAAACACCATCCAAATAATTATCTGCAACAAAAGCCATTTTTGGTTTTTTTTTTCAGTCCCCTTCTTTTCATGTCCACCAACATGGGCCCGCCTCTCCTGTCCCCCTTTTCCATTCTACATTTGTATTTTCATGCGTGACACCAACCCCACCACCTTTAAATGTCGGCAAAGATAACTGTGATGATTCTTTGGCGATTTCCGATTATACTTTATTACGTTCAGGAGATCACCTTTCTATCAGATTCTTATTCGGCATCAGAGAAGCGGTGTTGTACCTGTTACTTACGAAAAAGAATTCGGTTTTTCGCAACAGTAGGTAAGTCAAAATAAACCCCTAAATTTTGCCATTAGTCCAACCTTTGTTTCACATAAGAAGAAATACATTAGTCTCATAAGATGATTTACTTTGGCCAGCCTTAAGCCATGAATTTATTTTGGGTGTGGATTTGGCCAGAAGTGGACCTTTCGCGATTACCTGACACTTGTAATTGTACCACAATTTTTTTTCGGTTTGCTGCGGCTCGCCAGTTACCCCAAATTTGTTTACCGTCCCTTAAAACTCTGAAAGGGGAGGAGCCAGTGGTATTGAATACTGCTTATTCCTATCTCATGCACCACAACCCTTAAAACACCCGCTTAGATAAGCGAAGCGGCAAACTTCGACATGATAACGCTGGCCTTTGTCATTTTTTGGGGGTGGGGGGGGCGCGCACCCCCGCACCCCCTGGCCTTATGGCCCTGAATTTGGCACATGTTCTTAAGACCGACCGTACTGCTTTATCCTTAAGAGTATTCATGCATTGAGGCAAGTGATTGTTTTCATTGGGGTTTTTGAGACATAACTCCAATTTTTAGATGGTTTTATAATACTTTCATTTCGATTTGATGATTTTTTCATACCTATCTTGTGTTTTTTACAATTTTAAGTAGGTATTATTCGTATACTTCCTGAAAAATGATAAGAGGCATGTAATACATTTTTTGTGTGTGTGCCCATTCGTAAAAACATTCGAATAATCATTGGAACTCAACTGAACTTATATGAATATTTTTATACAAACTGCAGGTGGTACAGCTACGAAGGAGTTGACTTTGCACCAATACTGGTACATCAAATACGATTCCTGGTCCAACCAGCATCCACCGTTTCCGTAAATCTTACTGCTGATGGCACTGCAGAGAGCACTGAGTATTTCATTGTCACATTATCATGATTATACTGGCTCGATGGCATCTGCAACCGTTGAAATTACGATAGCGATGGTGAGATGAAAATAATTGTGCGGACTAAATGAAACGTAAAGCACACATTCTAGGAAACAGTAAAGAACACATGGCAAATGCTCTAACACACCTGACAAGCGGTTGGATAAAGTGTTTTATATTATAAGCGCGCGCGAAGCGAAGCTCTTATAGACTAACGCGTATCGTATTGAAAGCTATGCAAATCTCTAGCCTGACAGGTTTACGAAATGCCGACCCTCAATTTGATCCCCCTTTTCGTTCTTACCATAAACTCCTCCGGAGTTAAAAATCGACGGGTACCGACAGGGATTCGCCATTTTTTAGAAATTTAAATTGTAATTTAATTGTAGTCCGCTTGCATAATTAATTAGTTTAATTCTCCATTCGTTCGTTTTTGTTTTCTCGCAAATTTTTATTTTAGTACTTGTTTTCTAACATTAAACCTATATGATAATGTTGTGCTGATGTTTTAAATTATTCTTGGAATATTAAACACACTATTATTTTAGGAAGCTCAATAATTTGGTATATGTTTCACCAATAGATGGCGCCTTTTAAATTCATAATTTCTTCAGAGGAGGGCGGCCAAAATCCAAATTTAGACGTGGCCATTGGTTTAACTTAAAATCGAGATCTTTACGAAAATTCTGGAATTTTTTTAGATTTTGTCAGGGCTGGTTGGATTACGGCAAACAACCTTTTGTTTTTTTACCCAAAGCTGTCTACTATTCGGCCTAGGAGAAGTAGAAAAACAATTACGACTTAACCAGGGGGCCGGACACGAATCGTGCTTGATTTGGGATTTCAAAACGGTAATCCTAGGGCATTCTTGCGTCATTTTATGTGGCAAATATGACAGAATTTAAGTGTACCTGAGCGCTCGCTTCTCAGGTTCTCCTATACATCATATTAATTATTAAAATATCAACAGACCCAAATTAATGTTCGGTTAAAATGTTAACCAACAAAATTGGTCATGTAATTACATGTAAATTATCTGTGCTTCATACTAATGGATATGAAAACTACCTATTAACTCTGTGTTTATATATTTATTTCATTGTGTCCGGCCGAATTCGGAACATGGTCCACCTACCGTTGTCCCTCAAACTAGTCCTACCAAATTGATAACTCCAAAGTTGGTTATTTATTTTCTTTGAAGTATTTCCGGTGCAGTTTCGGTTTCGGCCATTAAGTTGAGAATTTCAATTCAGTTTCCCTGAAAAATCAGGCCGAGGCACACAAGAACAGTGTATATTGGTGGTAAGCTAGGGTCAGCAATTATGTACAATTAGTCAGATATTTAAGCCATACTGGCCGCCGCTGTTTACCATAACTTATTGTAGTGTAAATTTCATGATCGCAGCAAACACTGACCTTTTACACAGCAGCCAAGGGGTGGGGGGTATTTGATGCGTGCAAATGGACTTTCCAAAATGCACCATAAACAAGTATTTCCACACCGACTAAAATATACCCTAAAGAAGTAATTTTTTTTCTGTTTTTCTACAACTAAAGAGGTATTTTTTGTCAGTTTGCTACCCCCCGAAACCAGTAAAGAATGTATTGTGTCATTTATTATCATGCTTTGCTTTAATATTTTTGATCTCTTCGTAATTTGAGTATTACAGGCCTCAGGGAAAACAGAGGCTATGTGTGATTATATCACTGACGGAGTGTCAGGTTAAAGAAGAAATAAATAACAAACAACAAACAACACTACATCACAATTTTCATGGTTTAGAAAAAAACATACCCTTTTGGTGTTTGTGCTCAGTTTTGCTGTTTTGGAACCCTAATCATGTCCGCGTACATCGCCTGTTTGGAAAAAAAGATACCCTTTTTTACGGTCGTTTTTCTTTTCACGCATCATATCCACCTCTGAAAATACAGTCCCCCCCCCCCCAGTGACACAGCAAGCCTTTTTGTTTCAACCCAAAAATGACTAACACTTTTCATTGCAAAGTCATTAGCATGGAGTTTCCTAAATTGAAGAGGAGATTTTTTTAGGATATCATTTCTTTCCCTCTCAAATTTCACTGGATCGCGGTTGTAGACCACCTACCGAGAACGTTGGAAGGTTTAATTGGCAAACAGTGCAAAAGAAAACCGAAAACCTTGTTTTGAAACTTGCCTGCTATCCGTAATCGTATCCCCTTGAAAACCATGCCTTTGACTTTCTGGTCGTGCACGACAGAACACTCTAATCTCATCTTATTACATACAGAGGGCGTATTCGCGTATTCACTCTTCAGTTGTGATCGAATACATTGTAATTCATTCCAAATATGTAAAAACCTAGGTTCGAGAAAAATTGGGGGCGCTTCTTTCTGGAAATCTCCTCATGTCTCTTTAACTTGACATATCTGACACCCTTTTTTCACATGTACATGTTTATTCCGTTAAGGTTTCCGAATTCATAAGTGTGTCAGAAAAAATGTGTCAGATGGGTCAGTTTACGGAAACTCCCCGTTTACATAAGCCGATCCACTTTCACTGACATACTTTTTGATGAAGGGTAAGGATAAGGACTAGAATTAGGTTAGATAATGGTGAATTAGGGTAAGGTTTGCGGTTAAAGTTTGGAATATGGTTTAGCGTTAAAGCTACGCTGTTAGAGTAAATGTTATATTATGGATACACTCGTCGCTGTGATATCGTCTTCAATCCAGTGAAATGTAAAATGTGTAACTTGTAGATTGTTCCCCGCCCTGATAATTATATTCTTATATGAAAAAATATATTGAAACACTTCGTAATTTTATTCTCTACTATTGTTTGCAGCTTTAGTCGAATTCAATACAAGCGAGGTGACTGTTCACGAAGGGCAACGATCTGCCTACCTTACCTTTGAGAAATATGGGGCGGAGCATGGCGTAGTATGTAAGTGTTTTCTTTTTTTCTTTTTGTAACAACTACGCGCATCCTATTACTCCAATAAATTATTCTCTCCCACCAAAATGGCAAACAAAGGGGCACACGGACATCCCATTTTGTTTTATTGGGTAACCCCTCGTTAGATTGCACTTTGAATAACTTAAAAGGAGAGAGGTTCAAAAATAGGCAATTCATTCAGTTTTTGCACCCTTAAATCTCTGGGCGATATACTAAAGTAAGAGTCATGTTAGAACTTTCTGGAAATGCCAACCAAATCCTTTTTCTAAATTTATGAGTCTGGGGGTGACAACTGACAAACATGGAAAGAGGAGGAAACTCAACATGATAGCACGTTTCAAATAAAGTTCCTTAAGCAGAATCTTGACAAGAATCTTAATAATTTCTCAGCACTCACCTCAGGAGTAGATCAGCTACAGGAATCGACTACACAAGCCTCGATGGCTGAATTTCACAAGTACCAGCATATGGAAGTACTATATCGTAATCGAAATCTTTGATGATTGGATGGCCGAAACAAGGATTACGTTATGTGACTATCTTTGGCAATACAGGGACGCTACTCAGCTATAGTAGCAATCTTGGATTTTATTACCACCGTAAGATTATTGTTCTTAAAGTTTCCTGTTGATAGTTTTTATATCAGTCAATAGTCAACAGCCGATATTGTTCTTTTACGGTTTAACCATGCGTTACTCTACTTCGTAAACGAACTTTAGATTTTTCGAATAGCAATAATTGTAATGTAATTTGATTCCAGCATCAAGTGTATTAGAATGGAACAATAGGCAATAAAACAGGGAATGAGACAACTAAGATCACACATTAAACCGATGCTTTACAGTAATCAATGGCGTAGCCAGGCCATTGCAAAATGGGGCAGAAGGGGTCAACCGAGGGCTTTTCTGAGGTAGCGACTTCGGTCCTTCGGCGGGTCTTTCTGTATTTTAGTAATTGCCATGGATATAAAATAGACTCTCTGATCACCAAGAAATTAAATGATTGTTTTTATTTATCTTGTACAGACCACCGCCAACGGACCTGATATCCAGTTAATTAAGAAATAAAAGCTATGATATCAATGTATATGTGGAAGGATACTTGTAGTTTATAAGGCGTGCCCGTTTTTTGAATGGTCACCATATTTGAGGGTCAAACAATACACTCAACTTAATATAATATAGACTGTGGGTCCGGTCAAAAGATGGGTGCATAGTTGTAGATCACTTCCACCTCAAACATGGCTGCCAATCGGAAACACGAGCACACCACTCTCTATTGTACATTCATTACTATTCAGGAGGAATTGTGGGCACAGGGTGGAAATGGAGGTACAGACTTTCTATGATCGATTTTTTGTCATGATGACGGAAGGGGGGGTTTTTATAATTTCTGGAGGTGTGCAAAATTTCGCGTGCAGTGGGGGGGGGGGGAGGGCATTTTTAAAATCCATATGGCCGCTATCACTCTCAATCATTCAATGGCCATAATTGTATGCACTAGATCTAGGTTTTAAAGCAGCAGGAATCTTTTGGACCGGTTATTAACGTGAATTGATCACAACATTACCATTAAATCCAATATGGCCCCCCTAAAACCCAATAATGCTATGAAATCATTCAAGTGTCCATAACTCAATCAGTATTTGTGATGGATGCATGTGGCCCCCCTAACACCCCATTGCTATGAAATCATTCAAGTGTCCATTACATCATCAGTATTTTGTGATGGAGGCATAATTCTGCTCTCTCATACCCTGTAGGAACTCATTCTGACATTTCCATTGTTTTAACAAAAGCTTCCAATCAAGATGGCAGTCAAATGACTGCCTTTTTAAGATCCTTTTAAAACCTACAATTGTCATATATTCATATATATTGGCCGTCATTTTGAATTAAGCATTGGTCAAAACAATATACCAGATACGAGTTATTAATTGCTTATAGCATACATCTCATAATTAATTTGTAAACGAACTAATCCTTTCGGGCTTTTTACCTAACATACAATACAGATGTCTCGTAATTTATGGTGTTAAAGAAGGTAAAAGCCGCCACATCGGCCCCACATCTTAGCCATTTTTGCATGTTAAAGAACAGCAATTTCTCAATAATACTGTCATATGGTCAAATACTTATCCTGTACCTTAATTTACAACTTTATATATAATTAATTGATGTAACTCACATATATACACATTATGTACGTAGGTTTTGACTCTTCTAAAGGCGGTTGTATTGTCTGCCATCTTGAATTTTGAAAATGTCCCGTTAGGTCCGTCATACTTCCTGTCATGGCGGTGCAGTACTGCAATGCAGCTCCAAAATGTCCACTGGCACATCTCACTTGCAGTACTGTCAACGCAATGCAGTACTGCAACAAAGTTAAAATTATTTCACTGGCGATCAGCAAGATCCATGGTGCCCAGTCAGGTGCAGTATGCCAATTTTCCTGCAATCCATCGCAAGTTTACTGCAACATCCTGCAATCGTGACCTGCAGTGACCTTGGTTGACCGGCAGTAAATCATTAGGTAGTGTAGCGGAAGGACCGGACATTGCAGTAATTTACTGCACCGGCATGCAGTGCAGTGAAGTAGGAATGGACCTTTACAAGATCAATTAATCAGGATTTCTAGTGATCAAATCATGTACTCATAAGTGTAAAGCATAAGCATGCATATAGACCTGTATCAAGCCTCTAAACTGCAAAATGTGCAGAACACTTTACGTATCCGGTGCGTTGGAAATGCATTAGAGGTGTTAAAACACTTGCAGAGTTGCTCAGTTGTAACAGATTTTGAACACCTGCTAAACATATTTTATAGGTGTTTCAGTATGTATTCAACTAGCGTAAATAGGTATATGGAGGAGTTAATAAAAAAAGGGGGGATCATTTAATGATTTCGAAGCAATTTGAAACTTTTTTGAGGCAGTCTAGATGGATTTTTGTGGGCAATGGTAATATAACCTACATTACCACCTTTCTTTGTGGCTTAAAACACCGGAGTCCCGAGAAATTGAGAATTGGAATTAACTTAAAGTATTTTTTATGATTTTGGACATGGTAGCAGCCATATTGGATTTTCAAAAATGCAACTGTAACAAATTTTGCACACCTCCAAAAATATTATTGTCTTAGGTCCTAATGAACTAAGATCTATCGATAGAGAAAGTCGTACTCCATTTCCATCGTTCAGGCTGTGTGCCTAACCTTCCACCTTACTATACTTACTTTGAAGCTCTTTGACTGTGCTTTGCGAGAACGTAAGCTTCTTCTTGCTAGGACCTAACAGTGGTCCGTTTGATCTATTTAACTTTCACCTTTCCCTCTCAGACCTCATTACTCAATTAATAAGCAGATAATTACATTATTTCCTGTTTTTATGTTGATTGTTGGTTTGCGGCTGATAATGTTGATGCACGAACATGTCAGTTTTTTCAACACTTCTTTTTTTTAATTTTATTATTTTGTTGCAATAAATGTTCATATTTCTGGACGACAATTGCCGGGCTCTGACTATGCGTGATGCAGGCCATAATTGTCACCGATTACCACCTATGCCTAACTTTGATGGTGGTATGTCTCTTTCGGTAGACGGTTTACACCCAAACAACCAAATACATGTATATATAAGCACCACCGCAAACATGGCAAACGCAACACATTCTTACGCACACTTACACCCAAATACGTCAGAAACACCCTGTGTGTCTGTATACAAGTGTCACAAACTAACGTTTTTTAAAATTATAACATGATACCATTATTGGCACGGCTATGGATCAAGGTCATATACTTTCAAAATCCAAGGTTAAAAAAGTTTTTTAAGGGGAATTTCGTGATCCATAGCCTTGTTCCCCGACTTACCTAACACAGTTGTTGAGATTCTTATAATTCGAGGGTTGACAATCAGAAGGACGTAACTCAACACTAAAAGAAATATTAAAGAATTTCTTTAATTCTGCTGTTCATAATTCAAAATTGTCCTTTGTTTACTAAAGTTTATATAATGTTTGCCTACATTACCAAGTATGAGCTTTAACATATGTTTACATTTTGAGTATGAATAGATTTGCTTAGTAGAAAATATATTAAACATCACATTTCTCAAAAGCAGTATTACAGCAGAATTAAAGAAATTCTTTATTAATATTTCTTTTAGTGTTGAGTTACGTCCTTCTGATTCTCAACCCTCGATATCATCTGACTCGTTGGCTTGAGTATAGTATGTGTATAGTATCTTACGGGAAAATTCGAAATCAAACTGCATCATCAGAATCAACTGAAATTTGCAAATAACCATAATAATAATAATAATAATAATAATAATACTATAATAATGCTATAATAATAATAAGAAGATTCTTAAAAATCAAAAACAAAATTTTTAGAATCGAAGTTTTTCAATTAAAAAGATCAAGTTTAGAAATTTACAAAGCCCGAAATATTTGAATATCCAATAATTAAGAAAGTAGTTTATTGTTAAACAAATAAGTCTGTCAAAACAAATAGATATTTTTGTATGGCTAAACATCTCGTTAACAGAATCGTTTTGTCTTTGTGTGTATGTTGCAGGAAAGAGAAGGACACATGATTTTCCGCAACTCACTTATCGTAGGCCCTGCCGATGAGGATTCTCCTATCGACCCTCCACAAGTCAACATCCAGTGCGCCCTTGAACGTCGTTACTTGGTAGACACAAGCTACCTAGCCAGCCACAAGACTCACACCTCCTTCGGGAACTTCTCTTTTGGATTGGACATTTTCGAAGGCGAACATTTTCGCTATGCATATCGCCCAGAGGATTACCCCGTGCCGATGAAGGTTAATGACTACGCCTATCTGGCAGCGAGAGTTTTTACTATGAATGCGCTCGATCTGTTCATCGATACTTGCTGGGCAACTCCATCCTCCGATCCTTGGGATGACCCAAGCTATTCATTGATTCTTCACGGGTTAGTTGGAATTGCGTGAAAATTAACGTTTAATATATACTAAAGCCTGACTCAGAAAAATTTCCGAGGAGTTGCTCTAAAATTGATATAATATCGTTTTCTTTACATGTATTTAATACTTGTCCATACGTCCTTCATATCTCTAACGTCCCTTAACTTCTTCTAAATGCATCAAAAATCACTGAGCGGAACCCTGCCTTGGGTTAGAGAGAATTTGCTCCTACATCTAACAAGCAAAATACCGCTAGCTGAATTTTTTGCGGTGATCGTCAAATTTTATAGAAAATCACAACTTTTTAATAAAATTCTGTATTCGGAATTTTTATTTGCACAGTATCCTATAACATTGTTTTGGCATTTTTAACCATTCCATAATCCTGACCAATTTCACTGTCGGTAACTATACACGTTATCTATGCACCTACATGTCGTCTGTTTATCCTATTGAATTGTTCATGTTGCCTCATACATTAACATTTGGTTTTTTTTTTAATTTCTAAGCTGTCCAGACGAAATTACTCTTCACTTTCACGACTCCACTGACCCAACTATTGAGCAGTTTTCCTTCCGAGTTTTTAAATTCAAAGGTGATCAGTGGCTGGTAAGTTAATTATTTAAAACATACGATTTCTTCTCTAGGTAGTTGGCTCAGAATGATAAAAATAAACAAAAATCTACCAGTTTTGAACATTTCCTTTAAATTTGAAGTTACCATTGTTTCGGCATTCCTCGCATCGTTTGACAAGAAATATTTTAACCCCTAGAAACAAACAAACACACGCAGCACTCTAAACTAGTCGCCATAAATTACCGATGCTTTTCAAGTTAGACCTTTTCGGTAGCGTTCATCATTTACGTCAGAGAGAGAGAGCGGAGGAATTAGACCCTTTTCTGGCGAAAAATTTCGCATTCCTCCTTCTGTTCAAAAATTGTGCATTCCCCCTCTGATATATGGATTTTCTCTATTTAAAAGTTCATGCTCCTCTTCTCTCCTTGATGAAATTTGCATATTTCTTACATTTTTTCCTATTCCCACTCAAATCCTCCATTCTCCTTAGCGTAAATAATGACCCTCTCTTAGATGGCGTAATCTTGGTGCTATATTATCCTTATCTACTTAATGCACTTAACTACCTAATAAATGATTGGCCTATGATTTTCAGTTTATAAACAAAAATACAAATATCTTAATTTGTACGAGTCGTTTTGCATGAAATTGTGGACAATAAAAATGACGGTTGAACTAAGAAAATACATTGAACATCATATGAGCATTGTGTCCACTTTTGGTTATAAGTGTCTAAATATGCTAAAATGTGTCCTCTCAAAACTATTTGAATTATACTTTCTGATAAGTTTGCCTTTCTGATAAATTGTCCATAGCTAATTGGATTATAAAGTAATTGGCTACATTGTGAGGTATTGCGTGTTTCTGACACGGTGCATAACGCCCTTAGAGGGTGGTGCCGCAACTCTTAACAACAGGCAATGACAAATGTCAAAAAAAAAATATAATTTTTATGATTTGAACCAAAGTAAATTACAAAGGAAACAATTATGGTGTTAATATACTGTGACATTTTCCAAAATCAACCTAGTGGAACATGTTGATATAAGGGGGAAACGTTCGTACAGGGGGAAAATAGAATTGTTCGAATTGATTTAAAAGATGTACCAATTTATTGGGATAATCCTAAGGTTTACAAAACGTATAGTTTGCCTTATCTATGAGTTATAGTTTCAGTACAATAGGTACATAACAGTTCAGGTCATCCTGGGGTAAAATTTACATAATGGTCCGTTTTTGAGTGACCTGGTTGTTAATTGTTCAATTTGTCACACTAGATAAGTAAATGTAAATAGATTCTTTGTTTGAACGTTCTATATAAGAATTACAGAGCTATGAGTAGTGACCTCCCATAAACCCTGTAGCCCCAGTCAAATTTTGCTTTTCAATTATGCAACGAATATCATAGATGGTGCAAACAGTATGTCATCATTTTTATAACGAATGGATATATCTGAAAATTTGCCCCTATTGTGACATTGAACCTAATATTTTGACTCATAACTACAACCTGCAGATAGGGATATCTTTTTAATCCTGAAAAACTGACGAACACGTTGACATAATTTTCGACGTGTTTTGACTCTTTTCATATTTTGACACTGTGCAAACGTTACCCCCCTAAAATATATTCCACTCCTTTCATTTTAGTAAACTTTTGATGTTGTTTTCATTCACAACGGTTTTTCTCATAAAATTTTGAAGAAAATTATTCTTTGCAATTTTGGGTTTTGTTAAAAGCATATTTTATCTGGTTTGACTGCCTATTTATTTTTATTTTGCTACAGTCCCTGTACACGATGAGCTATAGCGCCCTCTGAAACTCAGATTAGGCAGAGATCAAAATCATCAAAAAGTCTTGTAAAGCAAAGCAAGATTATACTCTCTAAATGCAAAAGAATGAATTTCACTGTTTTTAAAAAAAAAAAAAAAAAAACCACTCTAAAAGAGTGAAATTTCACAGCTTTCAAAGAATACGTTTTTGGGTAAAATTTACTCTTGATATAATTAACAAATGATAAAATGATATCATTTTGTCAATTATCAAGATCAAATTGACCAAAAAGTGTTCTTTTAAGGTGTGAACTGTTCAAAATCCATACTTACTTGTTCAGAGTAAAAATAACTGACAAAAATACTTGTTTAGGGCATGTTTTTCAGTTGGTGGAAATACTTGTTTAATGTGCATTTGTGAGTCCATGTTCACGCATTCTATCCCCCTTTGAATACAAGTGCCACGGGATTTTTTATTCACAAGTTCAAAAATGCTGAAGTTAAACAATCATTCGGCGAAGGCGGATGATCGACAATATCGGTGACATCCGTACATAGTGAAACAATGGTAAAATAGTTCTATACGATTATTCCTCTTTTTTTCAAACCTGGCAGGTTTACGTTCATTGTCAACTTCTCGTTTGTGATGTCAACACGGCTAACTCCAGATGCTCACAGGGCTGCGTCGAAAGAGGAAAACGAAGTGGAGGACGCATGCGCAGATCTGAATCCGATTTGCATACAGTGACCTCCGGCCCTCTCATGATTGAAGGCTGAGATGAAGAGATTTAATTACGTTTCAAACGAGAGAGAGAAAGAGCGAGCGAGAGAGAGATTTATCTGAAAATAATTCATTTTCATTTCGAGTTCATAACTGCATATATCTTATTTTCTAGTATTTTTCCTATCAAAAAAAAAGTTTCAAACGTAAAACGGGCTTCAAACAATCCAATAGTTAGGGTAGTTGTTAAATATGATTGATTCTCTGCCAAATGCATTGTGATCACCCCAGTTAATGAAGATTGAAAATCAAATTTCAAGTTTCTTTAGAAATGGGACCAAGTTTAGTAATGGTTAAACAGACAAGGCCAATAATAACAATTTTCTAACTTGGACGCCCGTTTTAGGTTTCAAACATTTTGTTGGATACATCTGAATACGTTTATAAAAATCAATTTATAATAGAAATATATTAATACGTAAATCGCATTACCAACAATGATATATTTTTATCAAGTACTACGCCTTTGTAAACCGACACCTACATTAGCTCAGCTCAGGCAAATCTTAGTACGTTAGTCCCAGACAATTCGTAGACATGGATGCAAATTAGTTCATGGTCCTGTTCAACAATCGCGTAGTCGTTCCTGCGAGCAAATTTTACATTGTTATCAATTGAAATATAACGCTAAAATTACTTCATTAAGCCCTGGTACTTGATCTGATATTTTTCTTTGGTGTTTTGTTTGTTTTCTTACCTGTTTTATTTTAATGAAAAGCACGTATAAGGGTATCCAGTAGAGAGAGTTCAAACATTTAACCAATCATTTTAGTAAAAAGACAATAATAATTATGTATATTTGAGCAGTGGCGTAGCGGGCCTGCCCGCTCTGAGGGGGAAAATTTCCCAGTCTTGGGAAATTGCCCTCTCGGGGGGGGGGTCAAAAGGCCAATTTTTTCCCCGGTCAAAGGGCTAAAAACGGCTGATTTAGCATGATTTTTGCATTTTCACGCCACTGTATTTGAGTAACTTACCAGCTCTTTTATCGACCAAGAAAAACTTTCAACTAAAGGTGTTTAACCACTTGTGTGCAAATGCTTTTCAATAAGTTTTCTTATTTCTAGTAAGTGTTTCGATATTTTTACAGCCTTCAACGAGTTTTCACTTGTAAAACTTTATGCAAAACACTATTGTATTTCTAAGTACCATAAATGTTTTTATTAATGATGCCGGTGATACAGTCATTGATAGTAAAAGGAGTCCAGTCTGAAAATGTTAAAATTTTAGAGTAATCTTTACTCGACGTATATTAATGGTATAGATGCCCCAGTGTTTTTTAACAATCCTGATTCCTCGGTATAAGCGCTGTCACAACAGTACAGTCAGTGATAGTTTATTTACAATTGATGAGTGTTGAGAAGTATTGCATGCAAACATTAATAATAATAAAACACCATGGTTTGACGGGTTGAACTGTTCCTAATTTTATTAAAATTATTGCATCTATTTGGTAAATTGTTTGAATACTGCTAGTTCTTTAAAGGAGGGGTCTATGTTTTTCAAATTGAAACATTTTAGTCTACTCTCCTACTTAGAGGATTATAGCTGATATAAAGTGTAAATATCTGAAATGGTTCAGCTGAGAACTCTTTCTTTGGTACACACAAATGTGACATTTATATTTTTTTTGTTTTTTCAGCTTATAGGAGCAAAAATGGAAATTTGGCCTGTTTTCTATTGACATATAACATATACACTCACCTTTTTTTTCATTTCCGTT
This sequence comes from Ophioderma brevispina, assembly GCA_023653785.1. Lineage (NCBI taxonomy): Eukaryota > Metazoa > Echinodermata > Ophiuroidea > Amphilepidida > Ophiodermatidae > Ophioderma > Ophioderma brevispina. The sequence goes on along the minus strand of JAMKCH010087389.1, from coordinate 43,777 downwards.
ATTTCTGCAGCAAAAAAAAGGTAGGGAAGCTATTGAGTGTCTAATCTATATGAAATCACTACTATGTCACAGAAAATATGGATGACTTGAATTCTCTCTCGTTTGCAGCACCCTTTAATTGACCATTAAATAACATTCATAATGTCCATCAAACCAACTCGAAAGTTTCAGCAGAGACATAATTCGTATGTATATCTTTATATTACTCACCAAGTATATTTTAAGAATAGGTATTTAAATATTATTTGAACCCAGTATATCATCCCCCATCGCCCCAATTCACTTAAAAAATTAATAATTTATATGAAAAAATATATGATCAAATGTTTTCAAAGATATGGTGCCAAAATAATAATTTTCGCCATTTTTTTAGAAATTATTTGTAGAATACGGTTTTCGTTCAATATCTCACATGGTGAAAATGGGGGAATTGTATGAAACGGGAACGACGGTAACTCAAAAACGAAAGATCCTATCAACATGAAATTTGGTACAAATATCAAGCACCACATAGCTACGAAACCAGAAGCCGGGCTTTTTGAATTTTGGTCTATAATTTTGAATTATGGCACAAAGTGCATGATTGGTTGGCTGCTGTTGCAACAAAAATCCGGCTTGATGGTTTTTTCTGCGCACTTGTACCCCTGCACTCTACCCAAGTATGGTGTCAATACAAGTTACCGTTACGGGCAGTACATTGTTCACCGAGTGTTTAGCCAATCGAGGCACTATTTAGAGTACCATGTTACAATAAAGATCAAATAAGTCCCATTTCCAAACTTTGTAACAGGGGCTATAATCATGATGACCACATTAAAATATTTTCTAAAAGTTCGAATTATATTCTCAAAGTTTTTGAAAATTTTCAAAAAGTTTTTTAACTACCAGCCGGACTCGTAAACGGTGCAAATAACTGTAAAAAATTAAAGTCGGTTTTACCAACTGTTGTGGTCCCAGCGTCAGTTAAAGCGACGTTTTTATTAATGAGGCATATTTACAGCAGAAACAAGGGATCATCACACTTATCTTAAACGGAAAGACAAGAGAAAAAGCGAATCTAACCTATTACTTATATTGACTGCTGATGTTTGAAATTGCTTCTAAGGTGGTTTTACTAGGCTTCAGGATGCTTTGCACAATATTCGATCAAGCACATCTGTTTTTTTTCAAGGATGATGCTACACATCTCGCACTTTTCACGATCTGATGCTCTTTACCAAACAGAACATATTCCTGCCATTATTCTTACTATTTTGAAAAGGCTTATGATTCGTTGATCACAATTTTCTTTATAAGGTACTAGCCCATAGTTCAGTGATTCTTTATTAAATGTACAACTTTTTATCATAATATCTCTAGTTGTGTAGGCCCAATGAATAATGGGTTATCTAAACAGGTTATTTCAACATTAAACGTGACCCTCCATCAAGGAGACCCTAGTATTGTATACATTTGTTTTTTGCTTGCTATTTAGATGCTTTTGATTAAAGGAAATATGTTCAAGATTTGTTTGTCAAGCTCAGTTTTGACTTACATTCATACAATATATGTAAACATACATCCACGAATCCCGAACAAATATACAATTTGATGTAAAATTAACAAAATAGAGGCATTTTAATTTTTCTTTTTTTTGACATACGAATAAAACGGCGGATTTTTTTTTTCGCCACGGCTTCATTGATCAAAAACGCCCAAATCGTGACGTCAAAGTGATGACCAAAAATCGGGTGATCGGAATTGTTATTGCTGACACTGTAATATTGATGGATTAATGAAAGTAATAATAAAATTAGAAAAAAAAAGTTACAGAAGACATAATTTTGTTTCATTTAGTGTTTAATTATTATTGGAAGTGGCAACACTGAGATTTTTTTATATGGTCACTATAAAGACGTAAATATGGATGGTCATCACTTTGACGTCACCATTTGCCTGCGAGGTGGATTGTCGGAATCGTGTTCGAGTACGCTATTGGGCGGGAATTAAAAAAAAGGGCAAAATACTCAACAAAGTGGACAATTTCAAACTCCTTTTGATTTAATGTAATCTACGTTAATTAAGCTTCCATCCATACCAAATTTTTCCAAATATTCAGAATCATGACATATTCCCTTAAATAAGCAGGGCAATGGGTGGCATTGTCCGATCGCTAAATTTCGTCCCCAGAATCTAGTATTTTTACAGGAAGTGGGAACATTTTGGGTATAATGAAGAAAGCTACTATTTGTTCTTATTTACCTTGTGAAATCTAGGGATAAAGGATGTTGTGGTTTGAATGTTATGAGCGAAAATGTAAACATGGTTTACAATATGGCTTCTCCTCTTTAAGTGTTCACCTGACGACATAACCCTTGTGTATGATCGCAAGATGTGTGAGTTTGCAGTGCAAGACAGGGATCAATTAATGTTCTTATTTTTTCATGTACGCGAGCAGCTGAACTCTGAACAAGATATAATAATAAAAATAATAACACTAATACAAACATTTCTAAAGCGCCTTTTCCACAGGATACAAAGCGCATAACAAAAAAGAGAGAAGATGCAAGACAAAAGAAAGAAAACCTAAGAATAACAACTTGAAACAATAGTTTTGAGCAGAGATCTAATTTGCAACTGTTGGAGTGCTCCGGATATGAATGGGAGATAATACCGGTCGTTTGGGACCAGCCCCTGCACAAACGAACTTCTTACAACATCGTAATCATATTGAAAAGCGCGCAGGCCACCTGTCTAATATAATTAACCTTAGTGGGTCACTGTATAGCGCTATACCAAGCACAGAAAGCTCGGCCCTGTGCCAAATCTCAAATTATATTCATTCTCATTTTGCTCATAATAATTTGTAACACTTAGTAAAATTTGTGTTGCAATAGATCGAATTCCATATTAGCGAAAATGTCAGTGGTTAGTTCTGACACGTCTTAATACATGACCGTCTCAATATGCACAAGGCAAACCACAGTTCTTCAAAACATTTCCCATCAATGACATCGTTCCATTATACCGTTTTGCCATTATACCGTTTTGCTATTTCTCATTCAATTCACACGAGCATCGGACCTGGTCACAGGCATGTTCTTCCCCTGATTGTACATGACAAAACCCCGTGGAAGTAATTGGTTGAATAGATCACACGACAAGCATCATGTACATGGTGTGCGTCGTAATTATTACGGCGTGGCTAGCTGTGTTTGTGGTTGCGGATTTTTAGCGCGTGTTATCGCAATGGAAGAGCGGTGCCCGGCGGTAAACTAGACTCATTTATAATATTGTTGAGTGTCCGGTAAAAAGTGTGTTAGTGCCTGAGAAGGCCCTGTCATCAGCACATATGCGCGTCATAGACTGGAGGTTCAACCCATGATCAGAGCGGGTGGTAACTCATGTACCGGGGACAACGCCCATTCAAGCCTTATACACAGTGAGAAGTGTCTTAAACCCAATATTAGCACTTTTTTGAAGAGCGCCCAATTGTCAAAATTTGATATTTTGCACAGATGTTGGTAATTGTCGATGAAACTACCCCTGCGACGAGAATGCTAAAAAATGGCGGATTTAATAAAATGAGTGATTTTTGTAATTAGAATGGGATCTAGATGATACTTAACGGCAGAGCTATAAATGCTAGTTTTGTCCGTCTATGATGAAATAGTGCCACCTCAAGAAAATGACCTCTAACGGACTTGCCGGCAACAAGAATAATAGATGAGCATTGTCCTGCTATTTCATATTGAAAGGCCGTTCCCAGCAGCCGTTGAATATTATCGGGATCCCGATATTAGTTATTCTAGTTACAAAATTCCTTCGTTTGCTGACACATCGACATTGTAGAGCTTAACCATTCACAGGATTAGTTTACTAGCCAGTTACCAATGCAAACCGTGTACAAATCTCAATTTTTTTGAACATTGGGGGCGCTCTTCAAAAAAAATATGCTAATATTGCTTTAAATTCGTATACGATCCTCAATAGAAACAGTGAATTTATTACAATACCGGAGTTGATATGACATGATTTTTTTTTTTTTTTTTTTTTTTTTTTTTTCTATGGGCTTTTGGTATATCAAACGAGCACATTGTTTTGCATATTGTAAACGATTGAGTGACTTTTTAAAAAACGCAATTAAATAGAAGGGTTGCAAAAATCCAAGCGAGACAGGATTAGTGACCGACTGAGGTTAGCACAGGTATCAACGTATAGAACCTACGAAATACGGTAGATTTGCGAATTTGCCAGTTTTTGGAAGGCTTAGGTTGGATGAATGTTCTGACAGATTCATATTGGAGGGCAACAAAACAACACCCAGATTACGATATTAAATGTTTGGATGATAAAATCACCAAGGGGAAGATTGATACCAGCCAAACGATTTTGGTTGTTTGTAGATGAAATAATAAAAAAAAAAACTCTGTTTGTCTGGAGTGAGTTGAGTTTGTTTTTTATTCACCAAATGTATGCCATTGCACATTGAGAAGGTTGAAAATTGCACAAGTGGTATCACACTGAACAGCAGAAACAACTTCAATATAAACCTGAATGTCATCAGCTTATAAGTGTATTTCAAAATTATGCTGACGAGAAGACGACCAATAGCAAGAGTGTAAAGCACAAATCCAAATGGCCAACAGACCCCTGAGGGTAATCCATACTTGAACGGTATAGTATCAGAGTAAACTCCTGAAAGTAAGACACGGCATGCTCTATTTCAAATAGGTTTGGAACCAGTGTGTGTGCAGTGCCAGTAATACCAAATTCATGGTCAAGAGTATGAAGGAGTATTGTGGAACCACACAGTGTCAAATGCTGCACTAAGGTCTAACATGACAAGAAGATGGCTTTGTGTTTCAAGAGCACGAGAAAATCATGTGACACAAGATAATGCGGTCTCAGTGCTATGTTTAGCCTTATAGGCAGATTGCGTAGGTCAGCCAAAATTATAGTAGGATTAATGAGAAGTAATGAGCAGCAAATACTTTTAAATTATTTTCGAAATAAAGGAACAAGTTAGCGACTGGGCGAATTATTAAGCTCTTTCTTATCAACAGGAAGGCTTCTTTAAAAAAAGGTGTTCTGATGGACATGGAAGATCATAAGGAAAAATTCAAGTTGTCAATGACATGTTTACAATAAGACGAGTAAGTGCAGGAAGAAATACAGATGGTGTTGTTTGACCAACATGTGGGCGCACGTCTAAAGCACACGACTTGGACACTGAAATTATATCTAACAAGTATTCTTCGTAACCTGATTGCAACTGGGTAAAACTTAAGAACAGATAGACCAACATATGGAATTGCTCGTCCCTTTTCGGGTTTGGCTTTTTTCAATCGGTTCTACAAACTCAAGAGTTTATTCAGATAGATGGTTTCTTTCTCAAAATTAACACACCTGTGTTTTCCAGTACGGAAAATAGTATTTTAAAATGCCATTCATTTGCACGCGTTTTGTATATCGTTTATTTTGCGCTCACATAGGCCTATAGTCTTTGTCGTAGTTCGTTCTTAACAAACGTGGTTTTCCAAAATTAATGGGGGTATGGGGTCTGACTTTGGTAAAAAAATTGTTCCATTACAAAAAATGAGAATGCAATGGTTAATGTGTAGATTGTATTGTACACTTTCCTTTATATCCTTATAGGTTAAGCTCGTGATTAGGCCATTAAATAACCTTTATGCTGCTGAACATACCAGCATTACGGGCGGAAGAAACCACCAGGTTCAACGGCCGTGTGTTCCAGACTTTATCGTATCTGCTGCCTGTAGACTCACCTGATTGCAGGAAGGCTTGGAGACAACCCTGAGGATAATCCGTAGTTGGAGTCCCGTAGGCGTCTGACTGCTCTACTCAGCACCAGATCGGCAACTCCTGCGACGCTGATGGCACCAAACTGTATCGTGTCTCGACGTTCCTTTGATTTGTCTTTCAGCGTGGAGTGGGGGATTCATGTGCATGGGCAACTACTGATCTCCATAGCATTGCCTGGCTTCGCGCCCTGGAGGGACACTCCATCTTCGCTTCATGCGTAGCACCACGGGAAGTTATCTTCTCAGGTGGGCGCTTTATCCTAGTCCCTTGCGACTGACGGAGGCTATGATGATGAATCTACAAAATGCTTTTTATTCGTCGCAATCGGACATTCGTTCGGATATTGCTGATCAAGTGAAGCATTGTACCGATTTGGCCAAAAACGCATAGTCTCCTATACTTTATCATGTAAATTTAATGGGTTATAATTTAGAATATTTTAAAAGATATTATTTCTACGCCATTTAACGCATTTATTTGGGTAAGTCGAAGTAAATAAATAATCATATTAATAAAAAAAGAATAATTTAATAATTAAATGTACTGGGTAAGTGATTTTTATGTATTTTATTGTTTTTCACCCTGCCGTAATTTAAGGGCAAATATTTTAAAAATTAATACAGGACAAGGAATGCACCGTCTTCGATGAATCTTTCATAATAATTATGATATTCAGTATAAATGAAATTAAAAAAAAACAAATCCATAGTTCAATCAAAAGCGCCTCAATTGGTCTAATGTTCGAGGTCTATAACTCGGGTCGTAAAGGAGAACCGTATAACAAAATATATACACAATATACTCTGTAACTAATTATTTGACTACAATATTGAGTGGTTTCATCGAAGAACAAAGAATCATACAACCATAAAAATGAATCAAAAAACATTTTTGTCTGAACTGCGTATTTGAAAATTCGCGCTAGTGTCTATGCGCGATATGTATACGTGTTATGCGATTACGGTCGGCACAGAAGCGACATACACCTTCACATGTGATGCTGTTTATGTGTATTCCTATGGCATTGTATAACGAAAGTGCCGGCCAGTATCGCATAAAACGTTATACACTAGCGCAGATTTTAAATTAGCACATGGTCAGATAGATTGTTTTAATTCATTGTTATGGTTAAATAATTCTTGTTTTCGATAAAACCACTGCGCTATGTAGTCCCTGTGAGGACCTATGCCCTCTGCCACCCACAGAAGACCTGTGGGTGTACATTGACAGAGGCAGGCAGTACAGTAATGGACCCGGTTATATGCAGGAGGCTGCACATGTGTCCAGATAAAGACTAAGCAACAACCAAACCGAGAACGAAAACGTAACTATTTTTTTTTTTTTTACTTTTTTTTTTTTTTTTTTTTTTTTTTAATGACTTTATTTTTTTTTTGTTTTTTTTTTTTTTTTTTTTTTTTTTTTTTTTTTTTTTTTTTTTATTTTTTTTTTTTTTTTTTTTGAGAAAGCAAACATGGTATTGCACATGGGAAAATTGGCACAACATATTCAGCAATATGGGCAAGTTTTTTCGAAACCATAGAGCCCGGTTTTCCAAATTGTGTTCCAAATTCAAATTACGCCATGAAATTATGTGATGTGGTCGATTGCCGGTTGCCTTGGCAACGGTATCAAAAAGCCGGCTTCAATGGTTCATGCGGATTTACCCCTGCACATGGCACCCAAGTTTCGTCCCAGTAGCTTGTTTAGTTATTAGTTACGTTCCGTTCTAGTGTTTAAGCCAATCAGAGGCCTTACGTGGTTACCATGGCAACACAGAGCAAAAAATTGACATGAATTTTAAAACTTTGTGACAGGGGCTACAATTATGGATGTGAACATGTATATACCACTTGTTAGGCACATTCAGAAAAATCACCTTCAAAGTTCACCCCATACCCCTCCCTTAATAGTCTGTTACATGATGAATTGAAAAATAACAATGTGATTAGCGTAATCTCTTCTTATGAAAAACATAACTTTGTAGCTACGGAAGATAGGTTACATTGGCCGTTTTAAGTCAATTAGGTTAAATATTAGCTTTATGATGTTTTCTTATAAAATTGGATCAAAATGTTTCGTTTAGGTTACAAACAACAAACAAGAAAAAAATATTTAAAGAATGACCGAAGTTATACAAGACAAACATAAGGCAGATTTGTAATAAGCAAACTCACTATAGCTGTCACTAAATTTTATCACGAAGTTAACGATGCGCGATCAGTTATTGGTCAGTTATTCTTATCACCACTTCGTTTTGTCAATCAAATTGACTTTATGCAAATCTTTTAGAGTTTAATACAAAATCAAATAAAACCACTGCAACACTTAATCGGAAAATTCCATTCGTTGACTTCAAGGAAACAGTCGGGCTTTTTTATTAAGTCACCGCAGACCAAGAGCCCAAGATTTGAAAAAAAAAACGACACCTGGACATGACCGGGGTCGTTCGCGAAAGCATGCGTAACGCTAAGTGTAAACTAAAACTCATGTTATGTTCCACATAATAGACATTGTATACCAGTTACACAGTGATTTGATAAATTTTGGTCAAACTCAGGCCTGACCATATTAAACGTTAGATTTAGATGAGTTTCGCGAACAAGGCTCCTGGTCCGTAGATTCTCCATAGACTAGAAGCGTTTTAAGACAGAAGAGTAGTAGTAGCGACGACGACGACGACGACGCCGACGACGAGACGACGATGATGAGATGATGATGAAGATGATGAGTGTGGCTGATATCGTTGAAGATGATGATGATGAATTATTTTTTAGGCTAATGAACAAATTACACAGATTTTCATAGTTTTATCAAACGCATAAAATATGTCCGGCAGTCCATTGAATCGTCAAACTTGCTTGCCAAAGATTAGTCACGGAATAGTCTACTCAATTACAGAATGACATACTAATAATTGCACAAGAAGGTTTTCTTGCTGTAAACTGGCTGTACAAACCCTCCCAAACAATATATCAACAAAGGTAGAAAACAGCGAAGCGATTGCAATGCTAAATTGCATAAACCACCTGCTATTTGTGCATATATATTGGAATATTCAAAATAACTATTGGTTTATGAAAGGTTTATTTTTTTACAAACTATTAACTATTGTTCATTCAACTGTTTATGGTTATGCTTGCAAAAGTGGTTGTAATTGATACATTAAAGTGTAAGTGAGATGATAATTTTACAAGATGGCTCCGTTTTACGCCAAATGTTAAATCCTGCCCAATCGAATGATGGGACCAGGTGTCTTTGTGTTGTTCAATTTCAGGCAGTTCTGAAACTCCTCTGTAGAAAATGGTCCAGTCTGTTACAAGGTTGGTGTTATTCTGAACCGTTTTGCCAAGTAGAGAGCTGAAGTGTTGAAACCCTCTGTTAAGGCATTCCTCAGCTGATTCATCTTTGATTCTTATAGGTGGGGTAGCCTTCTTGTCAGTCATCTACCTCAAGGCCTCCCAGGCAGTAGTATGGTTGTTTTCAAGATGTAGGGTGTCAAGCGCTTCTGTCCTGGACTTAACATGTTCCCCCAAGCACCATGGTGTAAGCATCATCAAGTGCGACCTTAGCAGCATCACGTTTGTACTTGAACTTCTAATGGATTTAGTATGGTGTTTCTTTAGTTCTTCTCTAGCTTTGTACACTCTTAGTAGAATCACAAAATGGTGCAAGTTCAGATCGGCGATTAGAATATTCCATCTCCTCTGAGAGGAGGCAAAATGTGTTGTTGTAAGTGAATAAAACCAATCCACGTAGCGTGAAAGCCCACGTCTTTAGATGAAGACCATGAAGGAAAAAAAATATGTTTATCCCTATATTGTCATGCATAGGTCTGTGTCCTTTTAATTAATGGTTCATAAACAGGTTAACCCCGAGTCTTGTCCTTAATTTTTTCAATGTATTGTGAGGGAACACAGAGCTTCAGTTGTGATTGTTTAGTATTCATGAATTACAAAGAATTTGATTATGCATAAGCCATGAAGTAGGGTTGGGAATGCAGATTCAACGAATTTGGGTGTGGCTGACCAATTGGAGATGGCCAATTATTCATGCCTTAAAACGTCTCGTCTTGGGTAGTGTCCATTGGATGCTCTGGCGACTGCCGTTGAGTGAGAGAGGTTGGCGTGACGTTGTTTCTCCACTGTAATATTCTTTTTACGACAGCGTTCCTTCCAGCTTTAAGTTGTAAATTCGACGTTTTGATTAGGAGGCGTAAAATAGTCGCCGTTTTCCTGTCGGTATAAGAGGTGTAAAATAATCACCTACCCTCCAATTTCTAGTCTTGTGATGTGTCGATGAGCCCTTGAATTTCGGACTTGACGGCCAAAGAGTGATTGAACAGCGGACAAAAAATATTCTTGTGATTTGTCGGTATTCGGAAGAAAAGAAAAGGTTTGTCGTAACATCCGATTTGAGATAGCTCAGACCTGATCCCTCTTGTTTTGTGTAAATAGTTATATACATAGTGAATCAAAAAAAATATTGTGCATGAAAAAACACAAAATTTTACCCTGACCTGTTTACTCAACTGTAACGCAGTTGATGTTTTCGTGATCTGTATATTTTCGACTTTCTATGCTGAAAAAATGAAGGAATATGCTGCAACAATGAGGTAGATATGAAATACCTTCGCGGCTGATCCATTTTAACCCTATTTACACAGTTAAGCCGGGTTTCAGTTCCATTAATTTGTCTGAATATGGTGACAAATATTTCTGGATCAGCCGTGGAAATCTTTCACATTTACCCCATTTCTTCACCATTTTTTTCAGTGTGGAAAGTCAAAAAGATGCAGATCATGAAAATCAATTGCGTCATAATTGAGTAAACAGGTCAGGGTCAAATTTTGTGTATTTTCATGCACATTTTTTTTTTATTCACTCTGTATATACCGTATGTATTTTGGACATGCTCTATTTTGAGTACGAGTACAATTTATGTATAGGGCATAGGTATTCCATAAATTTATTACGATCGGTTGGGTCCTAAATTTTGAATAACGCTGAGTTGTGTCTAATATTTGTTTCGAGATGTTTGAAATCGTAGCATTTTAATATTTTAATCATTTTAACATACTCATTTAATAACTTTTATATAATTTACAAATTCGTCTAAAAATGGCTCTAAATATCGTGTTATATAATATTTTTGCAATGTTTGAAATTGTAATTTAGAATATTTGATTGACAAGTGTGCTTATAATACATAAATGAAAGATTAATGCAAAAATGTGTACTCTTCGAGACGTGTAAGTATGCAAACTAATTTCGCACTGAAGTGCGCACATGAAAATCTATATAATATAATTAAATTTAAATATTAATATAATATATGAATGCAAGAAAAACATAAGTACATTTTGACTCATTTGATAGAAAGAATATTTTTGTGTTTCTATTGGCTTCTATATATAGGCTGTGTGTCCATAACTGTAGCAGGTAATACAATAGGAAATGTATATGCATGATATAAATCAAATAATATCTCCTTGATAAACGTAATTAATATTTATTTACAAAAGAAGAGAACGTAAGTGAGATCGGTTTATTTCTTGTTAATGCAAGACAAACGTAAGTGGCACTGAAAAGTTGCAAAAATGTTTAACACTTAAGTGACCAAGGGGTTTTCACTCCCGTTGGTGTTGACCCCCCCAAGGAAACCCCTGAGGGATTTTTTAAACGAAATTTATACCACATGTGAAGGGTCATAAGACAACCCCAAATCAGCAATAAAAATAAAATGTTATTTCGGCTGAAAATTAGGGGCAAAATTATTGATATCTATTCTAGAAGACTCAAATTACATATATTTAACATATATAGAACCAGCAGTTTAGGGAATCCTGTATTTTTTACGGGTGTTGCGAAATACACGTCATTTTCCCATAGAGTTTGTACAGTAACGGTTTAGCAATGGTCACGATGAAATTGTTTGTTTTCAGCACATAAAGGGTTAATTATTTTTAATGTTGCTAATAATTGTTTACTTACATGCATGTGTGAACATATATCAGCGAAAAAATTCGCTTTGGTTCTTTGATTTTTAAAAATATTCTCAGATGACTTCCGTTAGTGCCCGAGGGGGGGGGGTTCCATGGGAGGTCTTTGCCACACCCTGTGTTTATAAAAATCTGCCTGCAATATACGGTAAGATCTGGGTGACACCTCTGCTCCTGCATTTGTGTGTGTAAAAAACCCTGGGGTTATGTTTGATTCCACCATGAGTATGTCCAATCAGATTGTAGCAATCTGTAAGAGTGTAAATTACCATATTCGTAATTTATATGGCGTATTCATGTGTTTATCACTATTGATGCTTGTAACCATGCTTTACGATGTTTGGTCTTGCCCCGCATTGCCTATGTCAATTCATTACTATATGGCGCCAATGAAATTGATCTCAAAAGACTCCAGCGGTTGTAAAATAAAGCTGCGCGCTTGGTGTTCGCATGCGGTCGTGACCAGAGTTCTTCACAACTTTTGAACACCCTTCATTGGTTGCATGTTAAGCAACGTATCAGATTCAAAATCCTTCTTTATAGTAGGGTCAAAATCAGGGGTCCCGTGACCATGGAGAGCAAAGGTTCGTTTGATGATGGATTTTTGTACTTTGGGATATTTAAAACAAAATAAGCTCCTATGCCCCTCCCAAAAGTGTGGGGAAACTCCAGGAGAGTGGAAAATACAAAATGGCTGCCGGTGGCCATTTTGGAAATCAGAAAATTTTATATCTCTTGAACAAAGTAACTTACAAACATGGAAAAACATGGAATTTTGGATTTGTTTATACTACAAACAAATCCAAAATGGCCACTGACAACCATCTTGGAAATTACGTAATTGCATGAAATAACTTACTAATTTCAATTTCAATTGACTAATTTCAATTGCATGAAATAAAGTGTTGTTTTGACTAATTTGATGATCAGGAATTCATCTAAAAATATGTTATTCATTGATTTCAGAATGCACATCATGCATTGTATGCTTTGCATTTAACCCAGTGTAGAGACCGGGCAGTGGGATACCACAATGCAAATTACAGTTGCACCCTGGTGATTACTATTTCTGTATGGGATTGTGGGGATTCTGAAAATATCCTTTGGTGAAATTCAAAGATGACCGCCATATACTATTTTGAATTATGATGGAAATTTCCCACTTTGCAAAGTAGATACCCTACAAAGAGGTTTACACATCACTTTCAGACTCAGTAGTGTCCATTGAAGTATCTGAATCACTGTCTATTTAGCAGGATGAACCTTCAACACTATCGGAATCAATTCCATTGCTAACAGAATGGGCAGCTAGAGCTAAGCTGTGGTGCGCTAGTTGAGTGTATCTTACATGATGACATTTAATTTGCCATCTACCAGTTGCCAGCCAAACTGCAGATGTTCCTTTAATTCAACATGCTTTTGAATCATGTCAGGTTGTTGGATCAAAACAGGTGGTATGTAAGACTATCACCATCGGGGGGAAGTCGAATGGTGCATTTCTTTTTAGATTTCCAGTTCAGAGCTTGAGCCGGACCTGTACTTTTTGTCGCCATAGATTTACCTGAAGAACAAAGGCTTTCATGTCTGAGAGGATATCAGCTCCGAGAGGAAGGCTTTCTCTCCATTGCTAAAGAAGTTGTCTGGCTTCTGGGTCTGCTACCTTGTCTACTACTGTACAGACAAATGCATTTTGAATAAGTTGATTGTAGCGGCTTCTGAGTGTCTGAACTGGAATGCATCCAAGACCTCGCCTGACAGTAGATTGCTGCAACTAATATAACTACATTTTCTCTCATTGTCAGCAGCAGTTTTCCTGAGTGAGTGTTGGAGTAGGATTTATTGTTAGATTTGCTAAACCGAGACTATAAAACCTGTGATGATGGAAATTGTTTATCCGTTTTCATAAATATATTGGGAATGGCTCCGGTTGTGATCGAGACAGCAATCTACTGTCTGAAGAGGTCCTGGATGCATTCCTTTTCAGACACTCAGATGACGATACAATCGTTGTATGGTCACTGATGTTTATGTTCAAGCTGCATGTTTCTTATCATGTTCCAGGGCTGTTGTGCATTTGGATAAAGGAAGATAATTTCTCCTGCAAGACATTTTGTGATGAAAACATTGCACATGTCACCTTTCCTCTGCATGTTTTTAGCAGTTGAGACAGTGTCTTTTATGGGCATGGTAAGAAGTCCATAGCACACCCAAAAGCCAGGTAATATCTTCAACGATGCAGGAAAAAGCCTTCCACTCAGAGCTGATGTCCTCTCACACCTGAACGCCTTTTTTCTTTCAAGTACATTTATGGTGATTAAGTGCAGTCAGGCTCCAACTCTGCATACGCCCATTTTAGCAGTGGATTTGATTTCGATTCTGATATAGGATCGTCCTGCAAAACAGACAGAGATATGGGTGTAAGGCTGGTGCTTCCAAACATAGGGCATTCGGTTACATAGGACGCCAAAATAAGCGGTCTTTGGGTGAGAGACAACCAAATTGCCCCAAAATAAGGGCCTTTGGGCGATTTTTTTTGCAAAATTTTTTAAAAAATAGGGGATTGGGGGTAACATTTTTAAATTGCCTTCCAAAATAGGTGTCTTTTGGTGACAGTGGTAAAATTTTCAAAAATCGGGTCTTTGGGTGACCTTTTCAAAAATATGGGGTCTTTAAGTGACAACGATGGTGGGTCTTATATACAAGTCACCTCAGATATTGGCCATTTCCAAGATGGCCGCTGGTGGCCATGGATTTCTGCATAGAAACAATACATTAACCGTCTTCAAATGTCAACTGGATTGGACTATGTAAACAAATGTATATATTTAACATAGCCAGTGGCGGCCATCTTGGATTTCACAGTGAAGGTGACCTCTGAATGAAAAACCAACTTCAGGAATGGACTTCTGATTATCAAATTAGTCAAAAAAGATACTTATTCCATGTTTGTAAGTTACTTTGTTCAAGAGATACACAATTTTCTAAGATGGCCGCCAGCAGCCATTTTGGATTTTCCACTCTCCTGGAGTTTCCCCACACTTTTAGGAGGGGCATAGGAGCTCATTTTGTTTTAAATACCCCAAAGTACCAAAATCCATCATCAAACGAACCTTTGCTCTCCATGGTCACGGGACCCCTGATTTTGACCCTACTATTATGTTTATAAGTCTCTTCACGGACAGGCTGCATCATACCTCATAGTGTGGGTTGGTGTGTATTCCCGTAGGATTTTCATGCTAAAATTGATTTTCTTGCTGTTTGGGTTTCAATAGGGCCTAAACTGTCAGAAAATGATGGGGTGCAAATATTCGGACTCATGCCCCCTCCTGCAAGAGGGGAAATGTTAGTACAGGAAAACATTTAAAATCGGGTCAAAAAGTATATATTTGCCTAGGTTCCAACCTTTACTTAAAGCGGTATAGCCCCATAATGGTTCAAGGTCACCCTGGGGGTAAATGCTCCGATGTTGTTGAAAGTGGTGTCAAATGATTCCTTTTGTCATACTGAAACAGAAAATGCATTTTAACTGTTTTGGTGATATCACCATTGCGACATACAGGGAAACTTTTGGTGACCCCATAGACCATGTAGACCCTTGCTACATTTTTCTATGTAATTAGCCAACCAAATGTCACACACTGTAAAATTATACATTTTTGGATCCTGTGAGACAATAGAAACAACTTATCACCAGTTTCAACAAAATCTGAGCATTGGGTAAATTTTACCCCGACCTTGAACCATTATGGAGCTATAGCGCTTTAACTAAAGGTCGGAACCTAAGCAAATATATACTTTTTCTAATCCTTATAAGGACGCGAACATGTTAATGTACGTTAAAACACAATTTGACTCGATTTTAAATTTTTCCCTGTAGTAACACCCCCCCCCCCCCTTGACGTAGGGGGCAGCAGTCCGAAAATTTGCACCCCCATCATTTTCTGACAGTCTGGTCCCTATTGAATGAAAAAAAAGCAAGAAAATCAACTTTAGCACCAAAATCCTACGGGAACTGTTTCATTGACATACCAACCCACACTATCATGGGCGGCTACAGTCTTCTCCTGATGTCACAAGGCTTGCTATTCCTCGTACCAAGCTTAGCGTAGATTTGGTGACAGATCATTTAACGTAATTTGTCCTTGGCTGTGGAACAAGCTTCCTGTTAATATTAGAGATGCACTTTCCACCAGTGTTTTTAAACGATCCCTGAAAACATACTTATTTTTTAATTTTTGTTAAAACTTTTGATATTGTTAGTTTTCATTATTTTGTTGTATGTCATGTTGTATATTAATTTTTCTATTTTAAGTAATTGTTGTAAGGCGCTGTGTTCTTTATATTTTACTATTATTATTATTATTAATAATAATAATTATTATTATTATTATTATTAGTGTTATTATTATTATTATTATTATTATTATTATTAACATTATAGGACCAGCAGTCTGAAAATTTGAACCCCCATAATTTTCAGGCAGTCTTGTCCCTATTGTAATCCAAATCAGCAATAAAATCAATTTTAGCACCAGAATCCTACGAGAAGTGTTGCATTGACATACCATATACCACACTATAAGGGCGCACACCACTAAATAATCCTTCGAATGAAATACACGTTAAAATGGCTTAGTATAAGTTCGTTTATCGACCCCACGTGGAATAATATTTGATGTTTAAAAAAATAAAGTAAAGATGGAAATTTGCAAAAATATGGTTATTTGATAACGATTTAGGATAGATTTTGAGATACGGGCACGTGAACACTTTTTCAACTCGACATAAAACTCATTGCGGCATCCGAGCACGGCGTACTTTCGAAGGGCTACTTTCTTGCTAGATTCAAATTTCTTTATTTTCCGATATTCCAAGTATTGATCATTGTCTACAATATTCATATTCATATTTTTGTTCTGTTTTCTTTTCA
>JAMKCH010087389.1:4588-21059 GCA_023653785.1 Ophioderma brevispina | reverse complement strand
AATTAATTGATTGAGGAAGCTGTAATTAAGTAAAAAAAAAACAAATCAGCTATGTTAGTAATTCAAAGTTATAACAACAAAAGACTATTTGTAACACCAGAAAGATCACAAACAAGCACTAATGTAGTGACTTATTTTCACTTCAATTTTTTGATAAACTTCTTGTTGAAACCCTTTCACGTTTTGGTATGATATTTGTTCATTTTAATTTGCAATATATTAATATATATATATTAATATATAAGTAATGAATATAAATTCAATGTTCTTATATATTCCCTGTATAATAAGGTAGCATAGTATCGTGGTTAGGTATGTGGGTTCATATCAGAGGGTCCCAGGTTCGATTCTCAGTTAGATAGGCTTACATGAATAAAAGTTACTTAGTTGATTAATTTACAGCCAAATTAAGATCAATAATGATATGTAAAACATAGAACCTCAAAATCTTTTTCGTTGTTCCTCTTTTCTTTGCTATATTTCCCCACATATCTATGATATTATTTTGAGTTTCATCAACATTGTTGATTAATAATTAAACTAACTTGATAATTTCTCTGTGTACTTAGTAAATAAGCGCAATAAAGTAATGTGATTTTGAGTACACGCTGCAAAACATAGGGTGCTAAAATTAACACCACCGGTGTTCTAGGAGGACCACACCAAGAGGGTGTCAAAATCCAACACCTTTGGTGTTATTTTAACATTATTTGGTGTTAAAACAACACAATATGGTTTTAAATAATACCAAAGGTGTTGATTTTTGACATCCTTTTTGGTGTGATCCTCCTAGAACACCGGCGGTGTTAATTTTAACACCTAGTTTTTGCAGTGCATGTAGAAAAATTATTATTCACATTATCAGCCATCTCAATTAAAATACATGATTAATGGTACATTAAAAGATTACTCATTGAAATTACTCAATATAATGTAATGCAACCCGATTACACTTCATTTTAATTCCAATAACGAAAGATATTTAATATGTGAAAATTATCATTCTGCATTTTCAATAAATACCACTTTGATAATCAGAAATTTTGGCAATTTGAATTGAAATTAAACTTCAGAAGTCTTTGAAATACAAGTTAACCATTGAGCACCGCAGTAAATATGCCTGCAAACTGCCATCTTACTGTGGCTCCAAAGGTGAAACATATACGCAATGGTCTGTCTGATGACAAAAATAAAATAATATCCATGTGAATGTCAATTTTATTGCAAATTGTACCAATAGACACTCCGAAGTCGTTTGTTTTTACGATTTTTAGAAACATCATTTGACACTAATTGCCAATATACTCTTCCTATAGTTTTCGTTATTGAGAATTAAAATGGTTTTCGTCCGAATGTCTCTTAAAATTTATACAAATATAAATGACTTGATAGTAAGATAAAGCTTTCTTCTTGATAAAATAGTGATCTTTGATTCCTTTTACCCTGCAAAAAGTATCAAAATATACACCTTCAAGCAATAAAAAGATAAATCACAACTTCTTCCACTTTACGTTTATGGAAGTTATTATGTCCAATAATTCACAAAACCCAGGGTTTCAAACGTTAGACATACACTTTTGATATTCTTAGTGTACTTACACATGTAGAACGATGCTGCAATTTGGAAATACTGCAAAATACTGTAAAATTTATGTCCAATATACCAGGCTTATAAAACGACTACAACTGGAGCTTTTAATCGATTTTTTTCGAGTATCAATATTATCGTACATTATTATGAAATTTCAATTATACTATTAAGTACTACGGTTTATAGGAAAAATAATATACATTTAACAAGAAAATTCTGGCAGAAATTCTGCTATCAAAACCCCGTAAAATACAGCTTTTACAGGCTTCCATTCAAATTAATATATTTATAGCTTGATGTAATATATTTTACATTAAATATTAAGTTTGATTAAATCAATTCTAATTACAAAATACAAAAATAAAACCTCATTAGTCCTCGTTTCTAGCTTCATTGGCATATTTTGCCTGTAAGAGATGATAACGGCTAGAAAACCATACAAAAGCATAGGTCATGTATAGCTCCCTCGGCAGACAAAAGTATGTTTAACATGTTCAATACCACCGTCTGAGGCGATCGATCGACTCTTTTTTGAGTACGCCAAACAGGCGAATGCGCATTCGTCTCATTTGACATAGAAACAGAGGACGGTTTTAGTTTTTGCAAACAGACTAATCACTTTATAATTAAATTTGACGAGGAAAACAAAGGATACTTGAATTGAAAGCGTGCTCAAAATGAAGAACATTTCAATGTCCACTATGTACACATAAAATCATTTTCCTAAAATGTTTCAAATTTTAGATATGCAAGTTCATAATTCTCTAAAAACTTCAATCGCCGATATCTCGTGACTTTTGGTCGATTGGCCTGTTTGGAAGATTCGTGACGATTATGGTTGTTATTCGACAGGGGCTATTTTGGGTAGGAGATGTAATTTCACTTTTATTTTTGGGCACAATTAAAGAGTACATAAAATGCAACCAGAATCAACTATTACCTCAATTTGACCAAAAAATGAACAAGGGGATGACCACGACGATATGTTAGTATTTACAATTTGTTTTGTTGACGCCGTGATGGTAATGTTTTTATCACTACCGGTGCACTGCTTAGATTTATTCGGCGGTTTGGCTCATATTGTCGTTTTTAAGAACTTATCTCGATTACCAATAGTGAAATAGTTTATATACCAAACATTAGGCTAAGTTACCATGCTTGATTGGCCTGTTTGGAAGATTCGTGACGATATGAAGCCAAAAAAAATCGTATGGTTAATTTTTTTGTGGTTGGAGGGGAGTTAGACCCTCCCTCGGGTCCACGGTAATGAAAATGTTAAGCGACTGAAATTACACTAGACTCTTCAACCCATATCCGGCTACTCCCTACCTAGTGTTAATTCCAGGAGCCCTGTGCAATTCACGTTCTGTGGCCAAGTTGGTTGGCAGGACTGTCATGGGGTGGTAAGCTGAAAAGTCCTTAAATTTTTAGTTT
The DNA here is from genome assembly GCA_023653785.1 of Ophioderma brevispina. Lineage (NCBI taxonomy): Eukaryota > Metazoa > Echinodermata > Ophiuroidea > Amphilepidida > Ophiodermatidae > Ophioderma > Ophioderma brevispina. The sequence continues at coordinate 18,034 of JAMKCH010087389.1, read as the reverse complement.
AGCATTATCTTTTAACGAAGTGCGCTCTAAACCCAGAGACAGAGCCGAGACTGGGGTACAGTCTAAGGGGGAGTAAGTCCTTAAATTATGTTATATGAAGGAAATGACTGATTCCAAACCTATTATCTCCCTTAAGCTGTGGTGAAGTGTTTCTATTTTCTCTGTGGGAAGAGTGTGGGTGCTGGGGAATATTTGAAGCCAAAATAAAAAAAAAATCGTATGGTTACTTTTTTCCTGGGGGAGGGGGTAAATCCTTAAATTATCTCATGTGAAGAAAATTACTGATTCCAAACCTAATTATCTCCCTTAAAGGGGGTGGTCCGATTTAAGAATATGAAGTTTTCATCTTGAATTTATTTCACTCTCAAAACCCAATCTGTAAAGTTTCGCGCCGATATTTCAATCCGTTTTGATGTGAGTGCTAAAACATGATTTCGTAAGCCCCATAGAGTACTTTGTAAAATTAATATTGGTCGACCAAAATGGGGCACATTTTCGTTCATAACTTCCAAACGAAACATCGTTTAGCAATAAGATTTCACAGGATAAATGAGAAAAATAGTAACTTTTCTCTGATACCAAAATTTTGACCACTTCCGGTACAATCTGGGGTCCCTGGGGACAAGGCTATTAGCGATCGGGCCATGGCCATGGACCTTTAAGCTTTAATTATTATTATTATTATTATTATTATTATGATTATTATTATTATTATGCTTTGTTTTGCTATATGTTCTTGTTTCTAATTACATATACTTTAATCCCCCCTTTTTTTCTCTTTCAGGTTTCTCATTTCCATGTCTTCTTTGCCCCATCCTTTGATCATTATGTCTTCCCTCCTTAGCTACTCATCATCCCTTTGTTCTCTTTCAGCTTTACCCTGTCCATGCCCCACTGATTTCCTGGTCATTATCACCCATCCCCTTGTTCATTAACTCTTATTGTTATATTTTCAGCAGACTCTCCTAGTCCCTTTGCCCATCACTCATCCGTCCTCCACTTCTCCATGCCCCACTGATTTCTTGGTTATCATCACATATCTTTGTTCATTAACTTCCATTGTTCTCTTTTTCAGCTTTCCCTCCAGTTCCTTTACCCTTCACCCATCCCTTCCATTCTCAACCTTTGTTTTCTTCTGCTAGGTTCCTGTCTTTTGTTCCATGTCTGTATATATGGTTGGTCTTATCTGTTGTTTTGTCAGTTTGCCTTTGATGAAGATCCTGCTAGGATCGAAACGTCAGGCCCACACTCTAGTATACAGACTTTCATATTGTTGTAAGATAATGTGGACAAGATTAGATCTCATATCTTTCCATTACAGCATCATATTTATAGGAAGTTAACTTGGCAAGATAGTTGTGTATTACACCATAACAATACCATATTTTAGGAAGTGTATTTGGGAAGATAATTTATCTCACCATGACGTCATCATACACTATTGCTCTTAAAGTTTACCACTTTTTATGAAATGATTCTTACATTGCGAGTTATTTATGGTATCTATGGTGTATATCGCCAGACTACTTGATTGATCAGTCTCTTCCGAATATATCACCATTAACTCAGTCCACAATGAACACTTAACGAACTGTGTCCGTAGCCTGAAAGGAAACTGGGTTTTTGAACAGCAGATTTCAGGATTTTGTTACAATTTGTTTCACATCAGTCAGTTTTACAGATAATATATATTTGGGTGATTTCATGCATCGAAATGTTCAATGTCAATCAGTCACCAATATCGAGTATGACCACCTCTGGCATGAATCAGTGTGTCAAGATGTCGCGGCATACTGTCCACAAGGTTGTTTGTGATTTCAATGGGCAGAGCGTACCATTCATCGGTCAAAGACTGAGCTTACTACTGTGGAGTTTAAGGAAGATTGTCCCTGTCATTGATGGCTGGGCCTAAGGCATCCCAGGCATGCTCGGTATGGTTCAAATCAGGGGAGCAAGCAGGACATGGTATCTGCTCCACCCCCTCTGTCTCAAGACACTGTCTCACTACAGTGGCCCTGTGCGGCGTGACGTTGTCGTCTTGCATGTGTCAGACAGTGGTTTCCAGAATGTCCAGGAACACGACGGCGTTCATGTTTCTGGCACCACCAGTGACGTTTTTCTTCCATACCATACCATCACTGAGCCGCCACCAGCTTGTGACGATTCCTGAATACCGTCATCTCGGAGGTTCTCACCACGTAATTTTCTTCCATCTTGGTGGTCAAGGATGTAGCGGCTCTTGTCCATAAACACAACATTTCGCCAGGGTCCGAGCTGTAATCTTCTGTGCTCCCTAGCCCAGCGAAGTCGATTAACTCTGTGAACGGTTGGGCGTGAACATTTTGTCATTCTTCTTGCTCGGTAACTACGTTGGAGCAATCTTCGATTTTCAGTTTGGCGGGAAACGGTACAGAATAAGCAGTCGGTGATCATCTCGTCTGGTAGTCAATCGTGGTCGTCCTGAAAATTTGTGTGGCCTCAAATGGCTCACCCCTCGATGACGTTTGAGGATTTTACAGACCTTAGTCTGCGATATCACGATAATTCAGCGACTTTGGCTTGTTTGTACCCTTCCCGTCGGAGTGCAAGCACTCTTCGGTGTATTGACAATGTCGTTGGACGAGGCATAGCCTAGGAAACCTCTGTGCCAGTTTTTGTTGTAAAGGTAACAACACAAAAAATTAACAAACAACAGAAATCTGGCATTTTATAGCTCCCAACAAATGGAATTGTTACGTAATTCAAAATTATGCATCATGGATTCACTTCACCTGGGTAGTAGGGACTCGTTATGTAATCATTATCCTACTCTAATATAAGCCATATGTAGTATAAACTATTTTGGAATTCTTGTAACCAGACACACATCATGGTGTGCTTTTCAACACAATCTGAACATTTAATTTGTTTACCCCTTTGTAACCTTGAACTCCAAGCTGGGGCCATGAAAGGGGTGTGGCAAGTGCTTCCATCATTTTTTTTATTATCAATGCACAAGTACTTGTGTACCAAAATTCACAGTTTTATCCAGATTTGCACACTCACATGAGGTCTGTGCACTAATGTTTTTGGCTCCATCTTCAATGCCGCTGTTCATGTCAAATTTCTATTCCCCTCATTCTGATTACACAAATGTCTGCAATTTTATGAAGGCTTAAATGATAGTTATCTTATTTTTAATGAGATAACTATTGATTTAAAAATAACATGCACTATAACTTGGGGTAGAATTCCCTTTTCCCCAACTCCTATTTCCCCAATCACTTTTCGCCTATCCTTTCCGTAACCCCCTCCCCCAACTACCGTATCTTCCATGTAAGTGCTATTTTTTATGTCAAGGCTAATCTAGGCATTAACAGCAGTTATCTAATTATAGGTTTTCCGAGTTAATTTCGCACTTGTTTAATTGATATTAATAAAACAGACAATTGGAATTCGTCCTAAAAATGTGAATCGCGAGAAACACAAATCCAATTTAATATTTCGGTAACTGATATTCATTTTGGTGTCATTGTATTTCAACTTTGTGTCATTGATTTTCGTCCAATTGCTCGTCGAATTCGTCCGTCAATATCAAGACCGGCGTATTAAAAAAGCAAATTCGTCATTTTTCATTGATATTCATTATCGTCTCTTTCAATTTAGTCACGTGTGTGTAGGCCTATTTTATTAACATTAAATATGGTTCTTTTGGGGATGGTTCTGAAATGTTTTTCCTCCAATGTATCTTCAAAACGTGCTAATTTCTGCCTTATCTTTTTTGAGTCTTTTCGCCTGAAAATTACGCAAATAAGTGAATTTTACCAATTTGTTAAATAAGGACATATAACATTGTCAATTCGATATAAAATTTGAATCTTGAAAAAATATGTATGTTTATCTTTTGTTTGAACTTTTTATCTTTTGAATTTTTATGATTTTGACTATTTTGGCTTAACCCGTTTAATCAATGGCGGAATTTTACACTTTATGATCACCCACATAGATAGAAGAGTCTTAAGATAAACATACACTGTAAAAAAATACTGTGAATTTTACAGGAAAATCCTGGAAGCAATTCTCCCAACAAATTACCTTGACAGTATACTGCAAACATTAATTTAATCGAAACACTTAAAAACATATATATTAGGTGAGTTATTACAGAGATTGTTAAAGTGTTTAGAGTAAAAAAACACTGACGATCACCCTAACTTAATAGGCCTATCCACATTTTTTTGCAGTGCATTTACTGTAAAATTGACAGTTTGTTGTAAAATGTATTACATCAAACTGTAAAATATACAGTAAATTTGAATGAAAACCTGTAAAAGCTGTATTTTAACGGGGCTTTGTTGGCAGAATTGCTGCCAGGATTTTCCTGTAAAATTTACAGTATTTTTGTCCCTGTAAATTTTAGTACTTAATCGTATAATTGAAGATTCATCGGTGCTTAATAATGTTGTTACTCATAAAATTCGAACAAAGGCTTCAATTTTAAATGTTGTCATTATAGGCCTGAAATATTGGACATAAAATTTACAGTACTTTCCTGTGTTTCCAAATTACAGCCAAATACTGTAATTTTTAAAGCTTTTTTACAGGACTTTCCTGTACATTGCACTCTAATTTTTTACAGTGTAGTGAAACCCCACCCGCAACTTTTTCTTAGACGAAGGCTGCTTCTTACATGCGCTATTAATTGGACATGGCCTATAAGGTGAGAACCAAACGTGAAGTAAGCAAGCACTTTATTTCATTTAATGATTATCCGACGAATATGAAATCAATTATAAAAGACTAAATTGCTTTTTCTATTCAGTGGTCATCGCCACGCAGGACGAATTTGTCAACGGATTTGACGAATATCAACGACACACATTTGAAATACAATGACACAAAAATGAACATCAGTTACTGAAAAGTTAAATCGGTTTTGCTTTTCTCGCGATTCACATTTTTAGGACGAAATCCAATTGTCTGTTTTATTAAAATCAATTACACAAGTGCGAAAATAACTGGGAAAACCTATAGTAACGCTGACGCCAAGATAGCAATTAACCTCCCTTTTGATACTCTGCAAGTCCTGGTTTGATGCTACATGAGCAGGAAGGGCATTCCATAAGCCTACAGAGAATGGGAGAAATGATCTTCTGTGGGAAGCCAAGTTGGACCTTGGGACTTTCAAAGCAAGGTCATGAGACCTGACTGAGCGCCTAAGGCGAGGATCAACTGAAAGCAGCTCGGGTAGCAGCTGGCTGAGGCGATCTGGTGCTTGTCCATAAAACATGCGGTGGAAAAGAGTGACAATTCCAACTGCCCTGCGATGACCAAGTGGTTGGATGTGATGAGTGGTGAGCTCACTCTCGGGGATACCAATGATGAAAATGGCACGTCTCTGGATTATATCTAGTTTGAAAGTGGGTGTTGCTCCACATCGTGCTGAATTTGCATATTCCATGTTGGATCGAACCATGGATTTATATATAACAGCCCTTTCAGTCCCTAGATAGGGTGCAGCTCGACGGAGCAATCCTAGTCGCTGACTGGCAGTTTTAGCCATTTTGGTAATCACAGGAGGCCATGACAGGTCATTACTGATGGAGATTCCAAGTAGTTCGACACTGTCAGCCTCTTCTAGAATTGTTCCAAAGAAGATGAGACTTGGATGGCCTGTTGCAGCATCTTTCTTGTTTCATATTGTTACAGTTTTACACTTGGCAGCACAGAAAAGTAAATTCCACGAAGTTGCCCAAGACTCGATTTCCTGCAGGTCTTTGTTGAGAGAGGCAGCAGCTGGGATTCTGGCATCTTTTGACTTTATGAAGGTCATATGAAGGTCATGAGTGTGACATCGTCTGCGTAGAGGATGGATGGATTCAGGATTCTTCTTGTGATGTCGTCAATGAATATAATAAAAGGAAGAAGGCCGAAGATTGAGCCTTGTGGTACACCAGCATTGATCGACTTCTTGCTGGATACCCCCCGTTTAGGATGACTCTGAGGGAGCAGTCACTCAGGTAGTCCTTCAGCCACTCAGTAACTTATCTGAGAATCCTAAGATCCTAAGAAAGCTTGGCCAGTAGACCAGGATGCCACACTCTGTCAAATGCTTTGCTGATATCGAGACACATATATATATATATATAATTCTAGCTTCCTCTCTGTCATTGGTGGAATTAGTGATGCATTAGGAAACATAGGTCAGGGCATCAGAATGGCCAGACCTAAAGCCATACTGTCTGTTTGATATCAATGAGTGCTCATCAAGATGGCGCCACATTGTTTCATAGATCAGTCGCTCCATTACCTTGGATATTATAGAATATATAGCAAGGAGATCGGTCGATAGTTACTAGGTGAATGCTTGTTACCCTTCTTATTACATGGGATGACTTCAGATACTTTCCATATTACTGGCATGTGGCCCTTATCAAAGCAACTTTCTCAAATACAAGAGCAAAGTAACACTGTGATGTATGCATAGGTTGCTATCTTGCCAAGTTGATTTCTTAAAATATGTCATCATGGTGAGATAGTTTATCTTGCCAAGTTGACTTCTTAAAATATGTCATCATGGTGAGATAATTTATCTTGCCATTTTGAATTCATTCCTAAAATATGATGTTATCATGGTGAGATAAATTATCTTGCCATTTTGACTTCCTAAAATATGATGTCGTCATGGTGAGATAATATCTTGCCATTTTGACTTCCTAAAATATGATGTCGTCATGGTGAGATAAATTATCTTGCCAAATCCACTTACTAAAATATGACGGTGTCGTGGTTAGATATACTATCTTGTCAATTTTACTTCCTAAAAGTGTGATGTCTTTATGGTAAGATGCGAGCTCATCATGCCAACATTCAATTATTAAAATGTTTAAAAAATTGCGATATTGTCTTCATTTAAAAAAAAGCGAGTCATCTTGACAAGTAGATGGCACCTTTAAGATTCCATAGTATTATCAAAAATGGCGGTTTGTATATAAATTAATTAATATTCATATTCATTGTTATTCTAGTGGATCATCTTTCATTTGCAGAAATTAATATTAATTTCCTTTGTCGGAATAAACCGTAACAAAGGAATACGTTAGGGGAAAACTAAATTCGCCCTAACGTCGTAATGAGTGAATAACAAATTTTGCCCTAACGTAGGCTATAGTAATATATCTCCATATGTATCAATATTATATATGGGTGCAGGTCGCTATTCAGAAGACCTAGTACTCAGAAGATCCTTTATTCAGAGAACCCACTACTCAGAAGGCCCGCAACTCAGTTTTATAATACGTTTTTATTGTTTAACTATAAAATGTAATTACACCCATTATTATCATGACAATCGTTCATAATCTTCTTTTTGACTACCGTAGGTGATGAAGGAGAGCCGACCTCACAAAATACAACTGCCGCGATTGTTGATGGCAATACTTCTGGAAATTACAACCAAAATTCCTGCAATTATACAGGTAAACGTTTTGTCATAGCAAACCTGTTTTTTGTTTTTTTTTTAGAAAAGTGATGAACGTGTATAATATGCAAATCTTATACCATAACTTGATTTACACCACCTTTGCATTTGATTCTGTTATTGTTCTAAGCAGGTGTATAGTTGATCCGGTGTGAAAGTAATTATAGTCCGCCGGGAGCCACAGTCTGGGCTCCATAGACGACAACGGAATAAAGCGTGAAACTAATGTTGCGTGAGGAGTCAACTGAACCGAGTGCCCTTTTCTTTACCGTTGTAGCCGGACTATGAATACGGCGGACTATAATTACTTCTACACCTCCTGATCATATATGTCCATTTTGAATCACAGCAGCCGACAACGTCCCGCTGTGCGTGGATTACTCCATCGGTCAAGCACTTCTGCCATTTGAAAATACTGACATTCTGATTTCATAAGAAAAATCAAGGACCGTGTAGATTATTTTGTAAAAATGGTTAAACAGAATAAAAATCAACTCGGTCACGTATTTTAGTTGTAAAACCCGAATATCAAATTTCCACAGACGCCTACTATAGTCTGTTGAAGACTCTATTTGAACAATCTCAGCGGGATTTTGTCTGCTGCTGTGATTTTGAACGCGGGTCACAAAGTGTGAAAAGTATTAAGCACTTAAGTGGCCAAGGGTTTCCACTCCCGTTAGTGCCCAAGCCCCCTAAGAAAACCACGGATTTTTGCACGGAATTTATAGCACATGTGAATTCAAATAAGGCTTATGCTTCATCAAACTTATTTTATGTTAATATCTACTCTAGAATACCATTTACATATTTTAACACAAAACTTGCAGTTTTAGGGAATCCTGAATTTTTTACGGGTGTTGCAAAATACAGGTCATTTTCCCATAGACTTTGTACAGTAACATTTTAGCAACGTCCATGATGAAATTGTTTGTTTTCAGCACATAAAGTGTTAACTATATTTATCCTGGCCCGGCACATAAAGTGTTAACGATTTTTTCTTCATCCTGGCCCGGCTGGATCCCGTCGCCGAACCCCTGCATCTGCCTGGCGAACAAGTAAGATTTCGCCGTGGCAGGAGCACTGTCCACCAGATTGTAAAACTCAAAAATGATATTGAGGAAAGCTTTGAAAAGCGTCGTAAGGCAGGCGTCATCTTGGTCGACCTTACTGCAGCATATGACACAGTCTAGCACCAGGGCTTGACACTCAAGCTTCTCATTCATATGTAACGTGCTTGCAAACCGTAGCTTTATTCTCAAGACCAGTGATAGGCAGAGTAGTCTTCTGCGTCGTCTGAGGGACGGAGTACCACAAGGATCTGCACTGGCTCCCATGCTGTTCAACTTGTATATCAGCGTTTTACCTCAAACAACATCTAGACAATATGGCTACACTGACGATCTTGCCCTTCTCCACTCGGACAGCAACTGGACAGAAGTAGAAAGTACACCTACTGCAGATATGGCCCTACTTGCAGCGTATCCCATGACCTGGAGACTGAAGCTGAGTGAAGCCAAGACCACCGCTACTGCCTTCCATCTCAACACCAAAGAGGCTCATCGCCAGCTTCAAATCAACCTCAATGGAGCGCCTCTGCCATACAATCCTACACCAACTTATCTGGGAGTGAAGCTTGATCGGCAGCTTACTTCGAGGAATAAACTCCTGTGACGACTTGCTGCTGAATATGCCGCCCCAGCATGGTGCAACAGTTATCACACACAGAAGCTGGACACAGTTCTAAACAAGACCTTAAGAACCCTTGCTGGTTGCCTTCGTCCCACTCCATCTGAGTTTCTATCAGTACTTTCAGGCATTGCACCTGCAGTGCTTCGGAGAGAACACCACACGCACAAACTGGTGAATAAGGCTCTGCTGGACAACAAGCACCTGCTGCATTACACTGTCAAAGAATCACACCAGCTCGACAGACAGAGACTGTGCTCTCGCCTTTCGGTCGACACACTGCTAAACTCTCCAGCTCCCCTTTCAACATCTTACAGGCATGGAATACTGCCTGCCTAGATACTTCAAGACCAGACCAACTCACTATTACACCTATGACAGATAACTACCATCTGGTAGCAATCTTCCACGCAAGGAATGGGTCACCTTAAACCGGATTCGCACAGGAGTCGGTCGCTTCAACAGCAATATGCACCGATGGGGACTGCGACCATCTCTAGCCTGCCAATATGGTTCTCCATCACAAACTGCGGATCACATTCTCAATGAGTGCCCTACCTTTCGTCCACCGGTGGACATAGACTTCTCAAACCCCAACCAATCAGCAGTGAGCTGGCTCCAGCGTCTACAACATATTTAGCTGCTGCCTCATACGCAAGAAGAAGAACTATTTAATGTTTCTAATAATTGTGTACTTACATGTGTGAACATATATTTGCAAAAATATTGCTTTGGTTCTTGATTTTAGAAATATTCTCAGTTGACTTCTGTTAGTGCCCAAGGGGGGGGGGGTCAATGGGACTTGTCCGATTATAATATTTTTGTATAAAAAGAAGCGCATTCAAAAGTCAGACAATTACCAAAAGGTAGGCGAAAAAATCCCACGCGTAAAGCGACCAGCGCGAAAACAAATTTGGTGGGTCCATAGAACCCCCACCCCATCTTGGTGACTTAAGTGTTAAGAGCGTCTTAGTAGACAATAGCGTTGTTTAACAAAATATATTTCCGTTTTGTTAACCTTTAAACAGCCTTTGGTGAACAGTATCCCTGGTGGTCAGTCGATATGATTTCCCACCTATGCGTTGGGGACATTAGCATCTGCAACGGAGTGGATTGTTGCGGTGAGTTCCTTTTCAATGTATTGCTAAAATTTTCTTTGTTTTTTTTTGTCTGCAAGAGGATACACGTGTTTGCTCTAGGGTGTGTATCTCTCTGTATGCGTGTCTGTGGTAAAAATGTTGACCCAAATGTTAGCCCTTAAACGTAATTGCTCGCTGTTTTCACATACGTGCTCATTATTTTCATGGCGCTGATGCATATGATTACGGCGGTTCGGAAAGTGTGTAGTCTGGGTCACAGACTGCGAAAGATATTATCTAAATTAGTACTGCGCGAGAGATTAACGCTATCAGTCCGTCATAGCGAATGTATGCAAATGAAACTAAATCTCAAATATCTCCGGAAAACGAAGGGGTTCTCTGGAGATTTTTGCATCAGAGGGTCCGTTACTATGTTTTGTTTTGAATATGTATCGTAATTGGGTCTGAACCTATAGAACCTAGCGAGAAATTTGAACGTTTTGGTCGGGTACTTCGGTGCTCGCAAAGACGGAAAAGTGAACACGCAATCTCTGCGGGCCGCATCCCTTTTTCCCACAAAGCCTTTCGGTATTATTCCAGTCTTGAGAATTTTCAAACGCTGGTTTCAATTTACGCCAACTTTTTTGTTCAATTTTAGAAACAGGATATACGTACTTACCGGACCGCCGTAGCATGTAATGGTCCTAGAAGCAGCTAGGGGCCAACCATGTAACCTCGTCAAACAAGAGACCATATTTTATTATTCATAGGGATTGTAGTTTGCTATTGCATGGGAAGATATATCTCTGTTACAATGCTCCAGGTTAATAAAAAAACAACAAGAACCACTACAAATTTAGCAACCACGCAAAAAGCGACGATAAAAAATGGAAATACAACTTTCAAAAGAAAGAGAAAAGAAAGGAAATACAAATTTAAAAAGGAGCAAGAAGAAAGGAAATTGAATTGCAAATGTAGAAAGAAATGTAACCAAAAGAGATGGAATTGCAAATACGAAAGGAAACAAAAGGAGCTTGAAGCTCAGTTAGAGTCAGAATAATGGAAACAACAGGCTAGCTCGTCAGGCTCTTCTAAGTACTCTGCTTTTGATGCGGCGAAAAATATTCCCCTCGTTCCATTTATTTTCAAGAACAAGGAGTAGACATATACTTCGCACACTTTGGTAAAGTGGTAAAGCCCAAGAAATACCGTCATGTCATTTGACAGATGTAGTGATTATGATGAGATTACACAAAAAAATCAGGTCTTGTCGAAAACAGGATGATCAGACCCATGTAAAATTTGCCCTAGTAAAGGAGCAAATGTTTGATGGATGGCTTATCTTGAAAGAAGTCGGACAAAATGTTGGTCAACTTAGGGAGTTGATGTCAGTGGAAGAGTTCGAACGGCGTCTACATCCAGATATTAAAACACATCTGGATAAAAACAAAATTGATAGTATGCGTGAAGCAGCCACAAAAGCAGATGATTATGCTTTGACGCAATAACTAAGTAATACCAGTAGGCCTAGCCAAAATACTAGGTACAGTAGTAACAATCGACACAAAAGATTGAATGAATGAATGAATGAATGAACGCATGAATACATGAACGCAGGAACGAACAAACGAACGAACAAACGAATGAACGAACGAACGAATGATTGAATGATTGAATGAATGAATGAATGAATGAATGAATGAATGAAAAATATAAAAGTTAGGGATGATTCTAACACTTAAGTGGACAGGGTCTTCCTACTTCCGTTGGTGGACAAGGGGGGGGGGTCCCTGAACACCTATGGAAACCACTTTCCCGAAAGAATTTTTGAACGAAATTTATACCACACATGTAGGGTGATAAGACAATAACAACTAAATTAAAAGGGGAAAATGGAACACAACTTAACACTGCCTCGTTTCCACAAAATATATATGTGTAATGAGAAAGTTGTCAATACGAGTTCTAAAAGGTGCAATCTACCTATACTTAACACAAATGATGTGATTTTATATGCCATATTTTTCGTAGGTGGCATTGCCTGCCATGTTACTGTCCCATTGGTTTGTACAGTGACGTGATGGAGATATGGCAAAATCAAAGTGATCAGCATAAAGGGTTAACTGAATTTTATATTATTATTTATTCTTGAATTAAATGAATATGTAAACACTCAAACATGAAAAATAATCTTAATTACTTGTTTTAATTAATATATTCACCAAAAGTGACACAATTACAAAAAAATTAGTCGAAAAAGGGGTATCGTTAGTCGTAAAACTGGCAAAATGTGGTTTGCGGGTCCCTAGGACCCCGTCCACTTAAGTGTTAGGCCTTTTGTTTTGGGGGATCAATCACTAGAAAGTGATGCGGGACATGTGCTGTGCACAGTCTATGATATTGGAAGACGCACTTCAATTTAGTGCATTGATTCAGGGGATAGGAATGATTGTATTAGTGTCCCTCTTCAGATGAGTTTGAAATCAGACTTGGTTTTCTGGAACTGTCACAATTGGTGTTAGACAAAAACTCCCAGAAAATGGTGCATTAATGTTGTTAGGGAATGAATTGGCAGGGGAAAAGTAGTTTCCCCACCCCATACAGTACACAAATGTGATATAATTTTTCCAGCATGCAGTAACTAGGTCAATGACCAGAAAAGTATCACAGGAAAACAGGTGGTGAGTCAACATATTCATAGGAAGAGCGACGAGGATGACTTGGTCCCAAATTTAGAGGACACATTTCTCTCAAACTTTGAGGAATTTTGAGGTCATCTTCTCTCTTCAGCACAAACAAACCTCTCTATTGAAGCCTGTATAGAAGATTCTAGTGACAAGTCACCGACGCTAGTCACCGACGGCAATTCGCGCATGTGTAGTACATTCCTAACTGACCTAAGCTCAAATGCACCGCTTTGAAATATACACACAACCGAATGCAGTACATCTGTGTGTACATTGTACGTGTCATGCAAATCATGCTTGACTACACCACAAACACGGTTCCGCGCATATAATTATGACAGCAATCAATACTCCCATTGCATTTCCCAGTTCAAACTTGGTTCCACTTGGTTTCACCTTGCAATGATGACACTGTGGGTTCAGGAATGATCGTCTAAGTAATACCGACACAGAGTGGAAGGTAATACACACAGCTGGATTAGAAACTGGTTAACATCTAGAGTGCAGACTGTTGTAGTGGATGGAGAAAGATCCC
>JAMKCH010087386.1:0-12801 GCA_023653785.1 Ophioderma brevispina | reverse complement strand
ATGAGATAAGTACTTAACATCAAACTATAAAATAAAAAAAAGAAAACAGCTGCATAATTAAATATCATGTGAGGCAATAACAAAAAAACACATTTAAGCACACAATCAACTCTTAGGAAATAGATGAAATTTTAGAGCTTTCTTAAAAGTAACAATGGACTTGGAGTGGCGAACAGAGATAGGCAAAGAGTTCCATAGGCTAGGGGCCGCATTGCTGAAAGCCCTGTCACCCACTGACCTTTTTGTGCGGGAAACAGTGAGGAGCGTCTTGTCATCTGCAGAACGCAATCCTGGCCTGCCAGGAATATACAAAGAGGTATTCGGACAAGTAAGATGGCAATTGTCCGGAAATGCCCTTGTAAGTAAGAAGCATAAGCTTAAAGACAACGCGCTCACTAATTGGTAGCCAATGGAGCTCTTTAAGGAGTGGTGTGGCTGGTGTCCTTCTATCTGAACACCAGCCTGGCTGCTCTATTCTGCAAAATCTGAAGTTTACTCCGATCTCTGGCCGACATTCCATACAAAAGTGAATTGGCATAGTCAATAGTCATATTCGACTTATACATATTGAGTTATAAGCTGAAAACTGTTATTATATGTCAAAGGTTAAATTTAGCTTCTACGGGGGTCAAATGTTAAAAAACGCTTCAATTTCAGTGGAAATGGTCTCATACTGTTTGTAATGTTATCACAATTAAAATAAGGTATAGTTTGGATTATCTGCAATGTATAATTACCAAATTACATCATTAGTACTCCAAATCTACCCCTGCCATTTCAAGGACATGCATCCGCTTTTGGCGCTAAGTTTTTGATAATAAAACAAATATAAGTGAAGGAAATCGCCGGATGAGGAGAGGAGGCCTTCTATAATTATCATAGTTATAGTTCACCATCAATTTTGAGTTGGTGTTTTACAATGGCTTTACCATGTACGCAAGGTGTTTTTATCCCCCAAATAAGTCTTGTATCGAGAAAAAAATGAAAAAGTCTGAAAAGCTTTAGGGGGCATGCTATCTGGAAAAAGCGAAGCTTAGGGCATGTTTCCATTTCAATGACCATTTATGACTTAAATGAAGCAACATGAATATGTTGCATAGCTGTCTTTTGTTAAGAAGCGATGCCTAGATAGAGCTTTTGTTCTTCGTAAGCTACAAAGAGCTTACATGAGGCAGCCCTTTATGAAAAGTACCCAAATACCTATTAGCTTATGTCGATGTAGTGCAACGAGTGCTAAGATTCCAATTATATACCAGTGTTCTCACCAAGCAGACTCTGGAAGACAACACAATGGCCTCATCTCAATGATAACGCATGGCCCAGACAAGTCACTTGAATTGACCGCGCTATTAATATCATCAGCAGGTTAACTCTATGTGGTATGGTATTAAACCAGGATCTCAGAGAGTTTATTCATCTGAAAAGTACAAAGGATCCCAGAGAGTTTATTCATCTGAAAAGTACAAAGGGTTTAATGACATGCTTATGTATGTATAGTGTCAATATTCAATAGTTTCATAATAATTATGCTGCCGTGTCACATCCTGTGCAAAACAAGAATGGGGGGGGGGCAGGGTAATACAGGGGTCAAATATTTGAAATGCTCCAATCATGTAAAAATCTCAAATTCTCTGTATAGCATCAAGGAACAAAATGGTCAAAGGTCACGTGTTTTCAAATTGTTTCGTTAGCAAGATACACGTAAAATGTGGTATGGAGGTTGAAGGTCACAAAATCAGCTGTACATAGGTCATGTTTTCAAAATGCTCTGATTTAAGGAAAATATTCTCAAACTGTTCGTCTTGATACAATCATTAAAATGTAAAACAGTTGATGTATCTATTAGGTCACGTTAACGTGTGATGGGAGGCCAAAGGTGAACCACATGCAGTCCTATGGAATTGCTTCAATGTCAGCCAATTGCGTTTAAACTATGGAAAACCATTTACTTTTTCAATCCAAATATCAAGATGAGCAATTTCAGGCTATTTGTACTTAAATCGGAGTGTTATGAGAACTTGATTCCTGTACAGCTGATTTTGTGACCACATTTTTCATTGTTCTCCTAATAAAAAGTTGTCTATTTTCTTGAAAACGATTAATGTCGCCTCAATTACTTTTCCCTAATATCAGTGACCAATGGATATACATAGACTTCGGCAAACAATTGAGCTAAAATATTCAACAATAGGATAAAAAATGCCGTTTTCATGTATTATAATATAGGTTGTTAAATAGCATTGACTTGTTTTCTTCTGAAACCCGGTAATTTGAATAGAAAATGCAGTTAAGCAATACATTAAGGATTTTGGTTCTGCAGAATTAGGTCAAAGCATGCCAAACTACCTTTCTTTCTAATGTCTTTTGTTCATCTTTCTTCCTTTTCGAATAAATAATGAAACATACGGTGAAAGTTAATTGAACACACACTAAGAAGCTCAAGGTTTATTTGTGGATGAGGGGACAGGTATTTTGTGCTTTACGTAATTAACAAATTACTCAATCTCAACCGGGGAGGTGATAACACTTAAAATATGTTTAACTACGTGGCAATATAAACACTCCGAGGTGAAAAGGAATCTGAAGTAATTTCTCCTCCACATTCCGAGCTGATTGTTGAAAATCTGTACTGAAATTGAAGTGCCTTTTTTCATTTTCAAGAAAATGGGCAACTTTTGTTTAGAGAACAAGATGGTTATTAGATTTTAGTACTTTTTAATTAACTTCACACTGGCTTTTGTCTTCCCCCTTGTCGTGGATACGAAAAACACAGCGTAGGCATGTTTCATTGTCTAATCCACAATATGTTGAATTATATATTAGACGCCAATGCAGTCTGACAAATTGTAGACAGCTGGCTAAAAATTCTCATTAAAACAACCATTTTAGTCAATATTTCTAAGCTTCATTGAGAATTTTCACTGGTATCCCAAGTTAAGTCTAATTATAGGAGGTGTTCTTTTATTAATATTTTATCATTCTATATATAATTAGATTATTCCATTATTATTTTGGGGTGTGTTATTTTACAAAAGTGCAAGTATGATTTTTACACCCAGCCCATAATATGGAGACACCCCTACCATTAAACACCCTACCTTTAAAAAAATAAAATTTAATCAATAACCCCTCTGTACATACCCCCTAAAGATTTTACCACTAAAACAGTTGCGAAAATAGACTCTTAGTTTAATTAGCCTTCTGCTTTTTACTTGAGTAGGAGCAACACACAGCGAGAACGGTGAGCTCTGTGTAAATCATGTAGGCTACACAATTTTGCATCTAGTATTTTGTTCTATTATTGATTGATTAAAGGAACAAGTTTTGATGGATTGTAATTGTTATTACTCCGCTTTACTATAAGAAGCAGTATAAATGACAGCTGTTGGTCTGTCCATTATCTCATTATTCAGAGATTTACTGATGTAAATGATTGTGTGCACCTAGTGTATTGGCATTGTATTTCTAAGAGGCTTAAGTAGTAATCTGATGCTGTATTTTGAATAAGGGCATGGCCAATGCGGATGCCACTATGCGGGGCTTTAATTCAGTGTTGATTCAATTCTTTAGTTGTATTAGAGTTACTTATGTTTACCTTGATTCTGCTCAGACTCGGCATAGGCGGTATCAGTTTGTAAGTTGTATAGCTATTTTCTAACAAATACATTAAGAGCAAAGCTAAAATATTATTATTTTGATATATTAGTTCTTTATCTGGAATACTGCTCGACTGCATAGAATGCAGCTCCATTGCTAAATTCCTAAAAATGGATGCCAAATTTGTGATTAGCCTAATTTTTAAGAAATATTCCACAAAAACTAAAAGTCATGTTCCATTGGTTCGATATAATATAAAGTGTCCCCAAAATGGGCTGGAATTGAATAAAAATGTGTGGATTTTGGTAAAACTAAACACCAATTCTGAAATCAGGAATACAAATCCTGAAATCTATGTAATAGCATGTGTGATACTTGCTAATACTTATTTGCTAATGGCAATTGAATGCATTATGCACATTGCAAGGCTCCCGAATTTGGAAACCTTACTTAAAAACTTTCAGAGGTTATGTACAGGGGGTTGGAATAGTCAGATTTCAGTAAAGTTGATTTACTAGTTGATTTTTTTCGGCTTACTGTATTTTGCGAAACGAAACGAAACAGAACGCCCATTGGATTACACGCTTTATTCCGTTATGCACGTTATGCATGCATGACGGAATAAAGCTTGTAATCCAATGGGCGTCTCGTTTCGTTTCGCAAAATACAGTAAGCCGATTTTTTCTAGTTTATTTTTATTTCTAGTTTATGTCTCCATATTTTGAGCTGGGGGTTTCAATTTGTTTAATTATCACACCCCCTATTATTATGTTCTCTCACATTTTGTTCAATTTAAAAAAAATAGCGCTATATTTTTTCCGGAATTGGGAGTAACAATTATGTATGTATTATTGCATGTCATATTTTTCTTGTAAATAAAATACAGAAAATGGTGTTTTTTCCTTATATGCGTTGCATTTTGTCATTCATTTCGTATTGTCCGTATGTATTATAACAGTGCTTATGGTCCCCATCATTTTACATATGGCCATGCGTTTTGAAATCGTCACCCATAGCGTTGCATAGCCAAATTTGACAAATCTGATACCTTTGGAGCTTCAGTTAGCATACCTACTCAAGTATGAACCCTACTCCAACAAAAGTATACATTCTCTGAAAGGCAATCTCACGAGGAATCTAAGCATATGGCATTTAAAGCTAGATAGGGTGAGTACATGGTAACATGTTATGAGTGAAAGTACAGGCACTCTTGGGGAAATGACTCCTTCAAGATCTGTATCTCTCCCCCTTTGCTCCTGCTATTAATTTCTCAATATATTTGAATTCTTCATGAAATTTCCTTCCAGGAAATGTATAATTATGGGGTGTTACTACTTTTCATATTGTAGCAAGAAATTTTGTTAAAAGATATAGTGTGTTTCCCATAGAGTTTGTACACACCGCCTCCGCCGCCGCCATCACCTAGACTGTTCTGAATTCAATCAGCCACAACTACACAATTTTGAATGATAATTAGTTATTTTTGCAGGCCTACTAATGTTATTTTTTAGCTATAAAAAACCCAAAGCAATACAATATCTGCTTGTTTGGCGGAGATATCGTGGATTAAGCAGAACACGATTCGTAAATGCGCAACGTCACCACCTTTTTTGGGTGGTGAGTTCAAAACGCATGACCATTATAGAGTTTATGATTCCCCACTTGTAATTTAGAAAAAAAAAACATTCCTTTTGAACAAAAGGTAGTCATCAGGTCATCTGTAATTATTATGGATCATTCAAACCAATGAATTTCCAAAATAGTATAATTATTACTGTTTAATTAAATTGGAGAAAACAATATATATACCAAACATGCAAGCGGTCCAGGGAGAGAAGTCCCTAGACCCCACCTGTTATACATGTACGTTCCAATTCCACTTTGCTCGCTGCGCTACCCCTATATAGTACTTTTAGTAGGGTTCAAAATTAAAGTCCCATTCTAGAAGTTTGGGGAAGAAGGTTTGAAGATGTTTTCTTGTATTTTCAAGGGTGCTGAACAAGATTTTTTGAGTCCAACCTCTGGGAAATGTGGGGAACTCTCGCTAGAGGGCGTATTTCAAAATGGCCGCCAAAATTCCAGAAAATGGCATATTAAAGCTAAAAACAGCTATCTAAGAGTTAATATGAAATCAATTTTGGGGTATTTCTTAATGCTAATTATTGTGTAATGCTATTCCAATAATTAGAATTTATGCTAAGTACCCTTAGAGGGCGCCTTTTCAAAATGGCTGGCTACATTTCTTAGAATAGCCTTTTTGGGACCGTTATCAATTAATTATTATTGAATACGAGTATATATTAAAGTGAAGATGTTTGAAGGTATTTGTTTACATTTTTAAGGATGCTGAACAAGATTATTTTGGTCCAACCTCTGCGAAATGTGGGGAACTCTCGTTAGAGGGTGTTTTTCAAAATGGCCGCCAAAATTCCAGAAAACGGTATATTTAAGCTAGAAACGGCTATCTGAGAATCCAAATGAAATCAATTTTTCGGTATTTCTGAATGCTCTCTATTATATGATGACATTTAAATAATTGGGATTTATAATAGGTACCTTTAGAGGGCGCATTTTCAAAATGGCCGCCAAAATTCCAGAAAATGGCATATTAAAGCTAAAAACAGCTATCTAAGAGTTATTATGAAATCCATATTGGGATATTTCTTAATGCTAATTATTGTGTAATGCTATTCCAAATATTAGAATTTATGATAAGTACCACTAGAGGGCGCTTTTTCAAAATGGCTGGCTACATTTCTTAGAATAGCCTTTTTGGGACCGTTATCAATTAATTATTATTGAATACGAGTATATATTAAAGTGAAGATGTTTGAAGGTATTTGTTTACATTTTAGCCTTTTGGGAGCTGTTTTCTATTATTATCAAATTCAAATCAAAGTGAAGATTTTTAAAGATATTTTTTATATTTTCAAGGATGCTGAACGAGATTTTTTTTTATGTCCAACGGCTGGGAAATCTAGATAACTCTCAAAATGGCCGCCAAAATTCCAGAAATCACATATTAAAGCTAAAAACAACTAGAGTAAAAAATGATATCAAATACATAAATCAAAGTGCAGATGTTTGAAAGCATTTGTTTATATTTTCAAGGATGTTGAACAAGATTGTTTTGGTCCAACCTCTGAGAAATGTGGGGAAATCTCTATGGCTGCCAAAATATAATATGTCTTTTTTTACATTTCTGAATTTAAATATAGTACATTTTATATAATTAAATCGGGTCGTCCCCCTTAATACAGATTTTGATTTCGGCCTAATTGAAGGGAGATAAATTTTCTATAGTATTGCCCCTCCCCCCCAGGGGCATTTATCATGAATCCTTATGATAGAAATAGCATTACACAATAAATAGCATTAAGAAACAACCCAAAACGATTTCATTTTTTAATCCTCAGATAGATGTTAATTTGCCTGACTTCTGACCCAGATTCACTTCAGTGGTTCCATTGTTTTAGGCCAGTCAACTGGAACTATTTCTCAAAATTAGCGAGACATAGCAATTTTGACCGCAGATTGCCCTAGATTTTCTAGCCATAGTGTCTCGCCACGAGGCCGTATATCAATGAAACTGCAACCCGATATCAGCTCATGTGCCCACACTTGTTTACCGACTGGCGGTCAGTGATTGCTTATCTTTATCCCTAAACTCCCTGGTGTGTGAAGCCCATGAATGTGCCTAGCACGAGTCCAGGTTAAGTGTTATATACTTTAATATGTGGTTTTCTGGAGTTTTGGTGGCCATTTTGAAAACGCCTTCTATCGAGATTGACCTCACATTTCTCAGAAGTTGGAACAATAAAATCTTGTTCAGCTTCCTTGAAAATATAAACAAATACTTTCAAACACATGCACTTTGATTTATACTTGTATTTGATAATAATTAATTGATATAATTTTTTTTTTTTTCTAAGATACGGTAGCTGGTTTTAGCTTTAATATGTCATTTCTGGAATTTTGGCGGCCAATTTAAAACGTTGGACCTAAAAATCTTGTTCAGCATCCTTGAAAATATAAACAACATCTTTAAAATCTTCAATTTGATTTATATTTGAATTGGATAATTATTGAAAACAACCCCTAAAATGCTATTATGTGGAATATTGGCAGCCAATTTGAAAAAAAAGCGTACTCTAGGGGTACTTACCATAAATTCTTATATTAGGAATAGCATAATACAATAACTAGCATTAAGAAACACCGAAATTTGATTACATTTGGACTCTAAGATGGCTGTTTTTAGCTTCAATATGCCATTTTCGGGAATTTTGGCGGCCATTTTGAAAAAAACGACCTCTAGCGAGAGTTCCCCACATTTCCAAGAGGTTGGATCAAAAAAATCTTGTTCAGCACCCTTGAAAATACAAGAAAACATCTTCAAACCTTCTTCCCCAAACTTCTAGAATGGGACTTTAATTTTGAACCCTACTATTTGGGGTTATTTCATTCCAGAAGGTTGCACTTTACATTATTTACTTGAAAATGCTTGGGCTATGCCAATTTATTTATCTATAAAGACTTTCCCTTGACTTCGCCTTTACGGCCAAAGTACCGCTCAAATACATATATCTTGACGTCATTTCATAAACACTTCAAAAGAAATAAGGCCCATGAGAAATGTGCATTTTCTGGAAAAGTTACATTCCTTGACCTGTTACAAAAATACAAAATGTACACTGAAATGCTATACATTTATTGTGCAATAAAGTTTCACTCAACAGTTAACCTTCTCCTTGAAATTCTGCCATTTATTAGATTTGATGACGAATAACACTTTCTTGCATAGAAACAATCGGGAAAATAGTGTTTTTAAAGATTTGTTCAGGTTCCTTTCGCTCTTCAATTAATTTTCCTGTACAAATGTTAACCTGCATGTAATGTTTGTTTTTGTTTGTTTTTTATTTTGTTGTTAATTTTCTACGGAGCAGAGTAAATTAAATTTACCCAAGCAAAACAATGTTGATTCTTCCAAAATAATGAAAAAAAAGATTACAAAGGTTTTATGCAAATTCTTGGATGACCAAGGAATTGTGCGCATGGAATGGTCATCAAAATCTCCAGACTTGAATCCATTTGAACTTCTCTGGGACCATCTCAAGCAGGAAGCATGTACGACAAAATCAAAGAAAACACTACACTTCAGCAACTTAAAACGCATGGTGGTGGTGGGGGGATGAACAAGTTGACTCTGCTGTGTACTTAGAGTGTCCACAATCCATGTTGAGTGTAGTAGGTAGGTATGTGATATATTGAACTGCGCCCATGGAATGAGGTACTATTTGCCTGTATACGTGGATCCTGGGTTTCCTACCGGAAATCATTTTTTATCGAAATTCCTATCCCACAATGCACCAACGATATACGAGTAGGTAAAATAAATAGCGCATATATGGTGTTTTGTGTCATACGGTCATTTTTCTGTCATAACTGTGCGAAAACCGTTTGCTGTACATACATTTTACCAGTAACGAGTACTCTTTGATTGCCTTGTAATTTTGGCGCCACAAAATGTGCGTGTAGTTTAAAGGAGGCGCACTAAACCGTGCGTGCATGGAGTGATGCATATCTACTCGTACATCGTTGGTGCATTGTGGGATAGGAATTTCGGTAAAAAATGATCTCCGGTAGGAAACCCAGGATCCACGTATTGCAAACATTTCTTTTTGAGTGCACTGAACTGCGAAGTATACTATAAAAAGGTGTTTTGCAATCAAACGTGCATTACTTGCCTGGTGATTTGGTATAGATAACAGCACTTTAAGGAACTGCGTATTAAAATATTTCAGCGGTGATATACACAACTTTGCGCACTTTAACATTCAGTTCTACATCAAACATGTTTACATTTTCAAAGGACTTGCCGTTTATAAGTGTGTTTTAAGTTCTCATCAGTACACATGCATCGCGATGGAAAGATGTGACAGCGAGTCTGGGGCTGAACTTGACCCTGAATCTAAGTCTGAGTCCAAACCCAAGCTGGAGCCCAAGCCACAATCTGGACCCGAATCTGCACTTGAGCCTGAGTCTGAACTTAAGCCTGAGCTGACACCCATACCTGTGTCCGAGCCCAAGCAAGAGCCCAAGCCCGAATCCGAGCCTGAGCCTGCACCTGAACCTGAGCCTGAGCCTGTGTCAGTAAATGAACCTGAGTCTGAGCCCGATTCTGAGTCGTCACCCGACGCTGTGTCCGAACCCGAGTTCGAACCTAAATCCGAGCCCAAACCTGCACCTGGGCTTGCGCCTGAGTCTGAACCTGAGCCTGAGCATAAAACCGAAGGTAGGGAATATAACATATTAAGGTATTTGGGTACGAAAACACAGTTTTTAAGCCATAAACCCCCATATGTATTTTTTCTATATAAATCGCTCGGGGTGATATTATCAATATTCGGCTAAGTAATAACGACCATAACATAGGCTAGGCGCCTTTTTTGTCTGAGATGCCAGTTTGAATGGCGAAAAAATTGTTGTAAAGATTAACAAAGATAACAGCATATGTAGAGTACTGGTTTTGATTTGCCTGAAGGGAAGTTGCTTAAAGCCCTTGCAGCACTTTTCAAATGATTTTATGTGAATACGGGTCCATAGTTGTAACACCAAGACATGATTGTGCTCCTTCTATTTCTCCTTTATCGGCATCAACTTCTTTAAGACATAGATCTCTTGATCCATTCCTTGACACTTGTCAGCGGATTTGCTGTCATTTGGGGTATATGTTAAGGCGTCTTTACGGATCTGGGAAAGGCAGTGAAGCAAAATTCTGCTTCTACTACATATTTCAAATGCTTGCGATGGCACTTTCGAAAATTTATACAGGCATATCAGTCATGGATTTTAACTCTCAAACTCGCATAACCAAGCAGGGTGGTTGTTGACTGATTTGGGAGAGGGGTTATTAGCACTATTTTGATGTCATTGGTATATTAAAAAGGAAACGAAAGGTATGTGTATCTCTGAATTGATTACACTTGCGCATGCGTGTCTTTAATTATAGTTGAAAATATTTATTGTTGACGAATGCTATCGGGTCACGTATTGCTTCATGCAGTTTCATTGTTGTAACCATACGTGTCTATGGCTTATGACTATAATAAAACTTTCCTTCCTTAACGAAGTAATATGTGATTTCTTCTCCTATTTCAAAATTATTCACCGCTGTGGTTTAACACAGGTGAATCCCGATATATCTACATATACAATGGTACTTGTCGGGGAATTCCCCTGATATCATTTTTACGGATGGCTTCTCCACAATAATAGTGGATATGGTGTAAACCAAAAAATATTGCCATTCACGGTGCAGTAAGCGATAAGTTACTAGTCCTGGGTCAATAAGTCATGGGTATTTATTGTCATAGGTCTGTTGTATATTTTAGGCAAAGCAATGTTTGGCGTTGTTCAACAACGGTTTCCACCAAAGATGCCTATTGGCATTTTCTGTTTCTGTTCCATGTTTTAGCGTATTTACTAAAATTTTTGATTTGTATAGAAGTATAGGAGAAGTTTATAGGCCATGCCAGAGGCAACTCGCTGCATCATTTAGCCAAAACCTGCAAGAAATTTAAATAATATGATCTGACAATTTTGTATATTCAGAAATACTGAGAGGATAAAATATCAAAAGTCTACAAGTTTAGCTAGAAAGGAACATGCATTTGCGGGGAGGGAGATTTGTACAAGTAAAGATATAAAAGTAGGTTTAGTCTAGGTTAGTCGACTTCCGCTTTGAAAAGTATTATGCAATATTTCACAAAATAATGACATTACGCATTGGTATTTTACATACCTCAAAGTTTATTGTGGAATTGGTAGGCACTTAAATTATTCACCATTGATAACCCGTAAATGTGTTAAAATTTTATACAGGGGTCAAAGTACAAAGTTGTTTAAATCTTGTCAAAAACACCATCATTGTAATACTCAGGGCACAAGGATTCAGAAAAGGTATAGGTTCACTTATTTGCGATATATATATTTCAAGTTACAAGCCAAAACATCAAAGATCAAAGTTTAGCCTCCGAAAGAGGTCAAAATTGAATAAAGATACCCAGGCCATATCTGTAGCTTGTTGCTGCTTTACCCGATTAATATTCAAAATAGTTTTATATAATAAGTGGGAATGTGTAGTACCAGGTGCATGTACATCAATACAATATGGCGCCATGTACTATGATATATAATGGAAACAAATTTTATATTTTCTCCAAAAAGAAAACATTCCACATGTGTTATAATAAATTTTTAATATTGATTGTTAGGACAATACGAATGGTCTAATTAAGACTATTTAGTCTATTTTGATCGAAATCGAAGCTATTTTTTTTAAATTTGAGCCCCGTCGAGGTCAAACGTTAACCTTTTACGTTCTGGATTGTACCTTAAAAAGTATACGTCACAAACAGGTCAATAAGATAGGAATAATAGGCCTTGGGCCAGCCAGCCAAAAAAGGGTGTTCACTACCTAAGAAGGGTACAAATTCTAGCAATGCTTTTTGAAAAGCTACATGTCTCTAGTGTATGAAATGCCATGCTAGGTAATTCTAAGGAGTAGCTTAGTCTCAGAATTCAGTCGTTTTTTGAAGAGTGTGCAAATTCTCTATTATAAATTGATAAACACAATATGGATAACAATAAACATGATTTTGTTAATTAAATGGCTTGTACATTGGCTTGGGTAACTCTAACTATCAATTATTAATGTTTTTAATGGAATATGCGTTATGAAAGCATAAATATTCCTTTGAAAATGTCAGTTTAAGCATTTTCTATACATATCACGGCATGGGAAAATGTTTTTTGTATCTTAAAAGAAAAATAATTGCTTTTAACACATGGTTTTATTTATGGGAACTTAAAATACCAATTTTTACAAGATATTTCTTCTTTTCCCAACTGAGAGCTTATCCCCCCAACTGAGAGCTTACCCCCGTGCTAATTTAATCACTTATTACTAAGTAAAGAAACTATCACAAACAAGCCATTTCACATACAAAGCATTTTGGTCAACCAACTTACACCAACAAAATGTCTCCAAGCTCCAATCTAAATATCTTTAAACTATAGTGCATTCCCCTGTGTGTGACCTTTGACCTATGTGTGTGACATTTGACCTCAGATTTGTTCTGTGCTCAGGTCAGTGGTACTTTTGACCAAATTTGGTGGTCATAAGGCATTTCTATGCAAGTT